>CM049886.1:727500-740000 GCA_027474115.1 Schizopygopsis malacanthus | reverse complement strand
TATGTTACAATTATGACTTTTATGTTACAATTATGATTTTTTTTGTCATAATAATAATTATTGCTTAGTGCATCTTTTCATGTCATAATTTCAGCTTTGTATCTTATAATATTAACGGTCACAACTATGAGATTTGATCTCATAATTGATACTATTATGTTAAAATTATGACTTTTATGTTACAATTATGATTTTTTTTGTCATAATAACAATTATTGCTTAGTGCGTAACACTTGACTTTTCATGTCATAATTTTGACTTTGTATCTAATAATAACGGTCACAACTATGAGATTTGATCTCATAATTGATACTTTTATGTTACAATTATGACTTTTATTTTATACATTTTACTTTTTGTCATAATAGTAATTATTGCTTAGTGCGTCTTTTCATGTCATAATTTAAACTTTGTATCTTATAATATTAACGGTCACAACTATGAGATTTTATCTCATAATTGACACTTTTATGTTACAATTATGACTTTTATTGTATAAATGTTACTTTTTGTCATAATAACAATTATTGCTTAGTGCGTAACACTTGACTTTTCATGTCATAATTTTGACTTTGTATCTCATAATTAAGACTTTACAGTATAATTATTTATTGATAGTGGTATCTTAATGCTCAGAGTGTTTTATTGGCCCTTTGACCAACACTGTGATGCTTCCAAAACATTCTCAGCCAATGACGTGAGTTTGGGGGCGGGGCTATCTATTTGACTGACAGATGGTGGGAGCGCGGTGGTGCTTCAATGACACACTTCATGTTAATCAGACTGAATAGTTGAACAGACGTGAAGCTCTCTTACCGTTTCTTCATGACCAGCACCACGCCGAGGAAGATGATGACGAAGAGTAGGATGCCAGCGATGACGCCGGCGATCTTCACCGTGTGATCCGTCTGTTTCTCGGGTTCCACCGCATCAGGTTTCCGGGTCGCAGCACCTGGAACAGAAGGTCCAGACAATCAAGAGCCACTGTGATCATGATAAAAACATCACACGAGGACAGACGTGTGACGTACAGATATTCAGCACATTATTAATACTGATAAAACATTGCTAGCAGCAAATGAGTGAAACAAGGACTGCGCGCTTTGTTAATAAAACAGGTTAGTATGAGCAGACGGTTAATCAAGTTAGCTTTGCTTGCAGAAAAGAAGAAAACACAACTGATATCTCATTAAACCTCCACTGTTTGTCCTAGACAGCGATGAGAGCATCTCATATCGTGTCTCAAACTGTGCTCGGATCAGACAAAACACTAAACTCAAACATTTCTCACCATATAATGAGCTCAGCTTCATATCTCACGAGCAGCTTTAGGAAGAGCAAAGGAAGACATTTTGAGCTCTTTATTTGTATCTTTATTCATAATATGACCTTTTTGTCAGTTACAACTTTTTGAGTCATAATTGTGACTTTTCTTCTTAATATGACTTTTTGTCAGTTACAACTTTTTGAGTCATAATTGTGACTTTTTTCATAATATGACTTTGTCAGTTACAACTTTTTGAGTCATAATTGTGACTTTTTTCATAATATGACTTTTTGTCAGTTACAACTTTTTGAATCTTACCTTAAAACAGTTTGTATAATTTGTTTCAGTGTATTATGTCAATTATTACTTTTCCCACATTTTCAGATTCATGTCATAATTCATTTTTGTCTCATTATTTGACTTTTATCTCATATTTTTGACTATGATATAATTTTGACTTTTTACCTCATTTGCCACAATTGACTTTTTATTTAATAATTAATATTTTTGTGTCACTATTATGACTTTATCTCTTTATTATAACTTTCATCTCATCATTTCTATTTTCGTCATAATTTCAACTTTTTATCTCAATTATTGCCTAGTATATCATCTCATTTATGACCTTTCACGACAATTTAGACAATTGTATCTCATAATTATGACTGATTCATAACTTAATTTTTTTTATTTCAGTGCCAACTTTTTATCTCATCCATTTTATTTCATATTTATTTAGACTTTTGTGCCATATTTATGTATATCATAAGAAAATGTAAAAAAAATATTCATAATTCACAACGATTCACTTTTTTTTATCTCTCAATAACAATCTTATGAATTTAGACTAAGAAAGTTAATTGACTTGTTATAATTTTTTTATGCCACATTTAGATTTTTCATTTCATAATTACATTTTATTTAGTCACAATTACAATATAAAAAGTATAAATATGATATTTATGATAGCTTTTCTCAAATTGCTTATGATAAATAAAGCCGTGATAAAAAGTCATAATTGTTACAAAACAAATTATGGCATAATATGTCAAAACTATTGTATAAATAGTCATAATTATGAAATGTTACAATTTTATATAATTATAATACTTTGGCAATTTATGCCATAATTATAATTTTTTGTCACAAGTGTATCAGCTTTTTTCTCCATTTCTTTTTCAATTGTAAGAAAAACATCTGAGACAAAGTTGGCACTTTAATGAAACATAACTGATAAATATGAGTCACATAGACATCACTCTCCTCTGTTTGTCATCTAAACAGACTAAGAGCAGCTTTAGGTGCAGCACTCGTACGAGAGGTCAGAGAGAAACGGAGCGAGCGCGTTTGTCTGTTTACTGTATAATGTGATGCATGTCGACCGCGTGCTCGATGAAATATCAATTTCCAGCACTGAACGAGAAGAGGAGGGAAAATAGCTTCTGCCAGCTTCGCTTTTTCAATCAAGGCCTGACAACATCCATCAGCCGGGCCTATGGGCTGCCGTTACCATGGTGACAGATGAGCAGGTTCCCGTGTTTGGGCTCCAGGTGCTTCCCAACAGATACTCGCACAACCACCACGTCAGAAAACAATCATGGATTGCTCAATCATAATTAGGACATTCTATTATGGCACATTCTCACAGTTATAACTTTGAATGCCATCATTTCTATTTTGGTCATGATTTCAACTTTTTATGACATAATTATGACTGTAATTTTGACTTAATTCTAACATTTTTTATCTCATCATTATGACCTTTTTGTAACAGTTCTGACTTTTATAATCAAAATTGACTTTTTATGCCATATTTCAATTTTGTATCTAATATTATGACTGTGATAATTTCATGTTAAAATTATGATTGTCATATAAACTTTTTATTGCAATAACTTCTCATAATTATGATTTTTTTTGCCATAATTGAGTCACATTTTTTATCTCAAGTATTGCTTATAATTTCTTAATTTTGACTTCATAGCTCATATTTTCAACTTTTCATGCCATAATTTCGATTTATGTCAATTTCAATTTTTATCTCATAATTATGATTTTGTTTTGCCATAATTGAGTTCTCATAATTTCAATTTTTTTCTCTCAACTATTGCTTATCATGTCTTAATTTTGACTTCATAGCTCATATTTTCAACTTTTTATGCCATAATTTCGATGTCAATTAAAAATTTGATCTCATAATTATCATTTTTTTTTGCCATAGCTGAGTTCTCATAATTTCAAATTTTTTATCTTAAATATTACTTATCATGTCTTAATTTTGACTTTATAGCTCATATTTGCAACTGTTCATGCTATAATTTCGATTTATGTCAATTTAAATTAGTATCTCATAATTATCATTTTTTTGCCATAGCTGAGTTCTCATAATTTCACATTTTTTATCTTAAATATTGCTTATAATGTCTTAATTATGACTTCATAGCTCATATTTTCAACTTTTTATACCATAATTTCGATTTGTCAAATAAAAAAATTCTCATAATTATGATTTTTTTATCTCATAATTGAGTTTTCATCATTTTTATCTCATAATTCCGACTTAATTGCCATGTCACAATTTTGACACTTCTGCCTCATAATTATGATTTACCAATGCATGTTTTTTTCTCTCCATCATGTGGGTTCCATGAGTTTCCATTCAAAACCACTGTATGGAAACAATGCCGACTTCAACGTAAATGTTCTCGCCTTATTCTGCCAATCACAAAAACGCAAGAGTTCAGGACCGAAGTCCAGTTATTAGCATAAGTGCATACATATCTCTAGGCTTTAGTTATTGTCGTGATGCTCATTTGCATCCTGGAGTCTGAGTTTCTTCGGTCCGGATGCAGGCGAGAGCGAGTGTTTGCAGGCTACAGCGAGTCGAGGAGGAGGACGGATATGGCATAAACAGCCTCGCTTTAGATGACCAGAGGTGAAACCATCACAAACAAACATGCAAACACTTAGAGGAACAGAATCAAACGCAGCACTGAATCATGCACAATGACTCAGTATTGGGCCGAAGGGGCGCGCGAGCTGAAGATGTGTTTATATAAGGTTTCTCTTTACCATTCGTCTGCACAAAACATCCCTTCAGCATTAAACATCCACAGAGAAACGATTGAAAGGTGAAGCCCTGCATTTCACAGCGGCACCTGGGACGGTTCAGCAAACAGTAAATATTGAAATGTAATTTTCTAGCGGGATGTGGTTGTCATGCATTGCATACACCGCGGTCTTTGGTTTCGGGTTTGCCGGGGTCATATTGACTCCTTCGACGGACATCGCTGCTGAATAAAAAGGAGCTCATTTAGTGACTCCTGCTCCGGTGTTTATTTTCCACAGTAAACGTGTGCTTTCAGCTAATGGAAAGTGACCTTCTACAGGAGGCAAACAGCAGGGATCAAATGAAGCTAACCCTGAAAATCCTCAATTACCTTTTCAACCTGCATCCATTCAGGACTAAAACGAATCAACAACAGTCACGGGAAGAAATACTGAAAAATACCATATAGCACTGCATCAAAAACAAACTTACACAGACATGAAACACACATCTAGCTCACATTTCACCATGAAAATTACAATACAAAAAATATATTTAGCATAAGAATAGTGATTTTGAATTTTTATGCTTTTTTTTTTTTTTGTATTGTGACATTATTTTCAATATATATATATATTTTTTTACTAATGCATCCAGATATTTTACTTTTGAGTTTTTTGTTTGTTTGTTTATTTATTTTGGTCAATTTCTCATTAAAATCATAATAATATAATAATACAAATTCAGAATACATGTAGGGCAGCATAACAAATACTACCATGATATATAAACTATATAAATTAAAAAACTAAATATTTTTATTTCACATTATTGTAATGACTATTTAATTAAAATGCTACATTTTTATGCAAATATAATACAACTTAATAATAAAAAATAAAGAAAGAAAGAAATTCACATTACATTAATGAAAATTTGTGGAAAAATCCAAATATTTTTGCAAAATGCAACAACAAAAATTACAAAAATATTAAATTATATAAATATTAATATTAATGAATGAATATAATAATTTTCTTTTTTTTTTTTTTTTACATTTGGGAGTGAAATATGATCTGGACATGGCCAGGAAACGGGAAACACACACACACATACACACACACACACGCGCGCGCGCACGCACACGCACACGCACACACAGAGGTGGTTGGTGGAAGTTCTGACCTGTTAGTTGGCTGTCGCCGGCAGCGGGTGCGATACGCACATACGGCGTGGTGAGCTGAGTCACAATAATGGCAGCTAGAACAAGAGAGAGATCCAGCCAAACATGCACAGAGAGAGAGAGAGAGAGAGAGAGAGAGAGAGATGCTGAGGCATCGTCACATCTGTAAGGTTATTAATGCAGAGCAGAGAGACAGACAGACGCTCGTGAGCCGCCGACACAGACAGCACTTCACAACTCATTCTGATGACATCTGAACTCATTTTGTTGTGCTTTTGTCATTTCTTATGACCTTTTGTTCTTTATTCATGTTGCTTTTTAGGTTTAGTTTTTTTTATTTAACTTTTTTTAACTTTTTTCCTCATAATTATGACTTGGTATGTCATAACTGACTTTTTAAAATCTCATAATTATATCTTAGTATGTCATAATTTTGACCTTTTTCTCACATTTATGCATTTTTATCTCATAATTATTACTTTTTAGTAGCATAATTTGGCTTTTTCTTAATTATGACATTTTATCTCAATCATTACCGTCATAATTTTGATCATTTTCTCACAATTATGCATTTATCTCTCAATTATGACTTTTTATTTCATAATTGTGTTTTAGTATGTTATAATTTTGAGTTATTTCTTTTAATTATGACTTTTATCTCATAATTATTACCTTTTCTCAATTGTGACTTTTTTTCTTAAAATTATGACTTATCTCATAATTATGACCCAGTATTTTATCATTGAGATTTTCTTCTTATAATTATGACTTTTATCTCATAATTATGACCCAGTATGTTATAATTGAGATTTTTTTGCTTATAATTATGACTTATGAGAATTATGATTATCTAACTATCTTTTATCTTAGGACTTTTATCTAATGCATTTCAATTAACAAAACAGTATTAATAGTTTTAGTAAACGTTAATGTATTCTTCGTCATTGGCAGAATCTAAACTCAATGAACCAAACGGTCAAGAGAAACATTGATTTAAATACATTCCTTTAAAAACCATAAACTAACAATAAATAGTCTAATCTAATCATAAATTGATTATTTTACCCAATATTTGTATTTATTTCTATGCCTATTTGTCAAGTATTGCATTGTTAGCAATAATGTAAATCTCTAATGAGCAGATATGCGGCCTATGTAGTGCTCCAAACCCTTACTTTTGAGGGTGTATTTCAGTTTCATTGAGCAGCGGCTCACAAGGGCTTTGGAAAAGAGCTGGAGAAAGACAGACTTTATTCACATGCTCAGTGAGTAAGAACAGCTGGACATTGAAGGTCAGTGAATTACTGCATGAATATCTACACTTCATGTGTGTTTATGAGACATGTATGGCCTATAAAGTGTTTAAAACCTGTCTGTATGTGTTATGATTGACAGGTATAGAGCGCAACTGCCGCCATAGTTCATGCAAAACCAATTTTAGTCAATGCATTTTCATCTTGGACAAACGATCATCAGATGGGTTTCATGTTCACGATTGTTTTCAAAACTAACGCCATAAACTCTCATTTGCACCCAACAGGCTTGACACCATTAGAGACATGGCATGTAGACAGGAACATAGATTATGTACCATCTGTGCTCAGTTAAATCACAAACAGCGGCGAGCGTCGCTAACAGCCGCCTAAAGTCTCGTAACGGGTCCACCAGAGGTCAGAAAACACAAAAACACCGCCGCCGTACGTGAAGCCATCGAGTGATTCTCCATCTGTCGTGATGTGAGATGATTCCCCTTGGAGCCGGCAGACTTCTCTTCTGCATTTTAACGATCATTTTGTGATTGCGTTTTCAATGAGACAGAATGACAATGTGTTTTGTTCATTCTGATTAAACTACCGTCGATTGCAGATAATCAAAGGCTCAAGGACTTTTAATTGACGCACCTGTGAACACTCTTAGAAATAAAGGTACAAAAGCGGTCACTGGGGCGGTACCTTTTCAAAAGGAACACTTTTGTACCTATTAGGCTCCAATATGTACACTTTAAGTACTAATATGTACACTATAAGTACTAATATGTACCTTTAGGTACTAATATATACATTTTAAGTACTAATATGTACCTTTAAGTACTAATATTTACACTTTAAGTACTAATATGTACACTTTACGTACTAATATGTACATTTGAAGTACTAATATGTACCTTTAAGTACTAATATGTACACTTTAAGTACTAATATGTACCTTTAAGTACTAATATGTACATTTTAAGTACTAATATTTACCTTTAAGTACTAATATGTACCTTTAAGTACTAATATGTACCTTTAAGTACTAATATGTACCTTTAAGTACTAATATGTACCTTTAAGTACTAATACATACAATTTAAGTACTAATATGTACCTTTAAGTACTAATATGTACCTTTAAGTACTAATATGTACACTTTAAGAATTAATATGTACCTTTAAGTACTAATCTGTATCTTTAAGTACTAATATGTACACTTTAAGTACTAATATGTACCTTTAAGTACTAATACGTACACTTTAAGTACTAATATGTACACTTTAAGTACTAATATGTACACTTTAAGCACTAATATGTACACTTTAAGTACTAATATGTACACTTTAAGCACTAATATGTACACTTTAAGCACTAATATGTACCTTTAAGTACTAATATGTACACTTTAAGTACTAATATGTACCTTTAAGTACTAATACGTACAATTTAAGTACTAATACGTACACTTTAAGTACTAATAAGTACTAATATGTACCTTTAAGTACTAATATGTACCTTTAAGTACTAATACGTACAATTTAAGTACTAATACGTACACTTTAAGTACTAATATGTACCTTTAAGTACTAATATGTACCTTTAAGTACTAATATGTACACTTTAAGTACTAATATGTACCTTTAAGTACTAATATGTACATTTAAGTACTAATATGTACACTTTAAGAATTAATATGTACCTTTAAGTACTAATCTGTATCTTTAAGTACTAATATGTACCTTTAAGTACTAATACGTACAATTTAAGTACTAATATGTACACTTTAAGTACTAATAAGTACCTTTAAGTACTAATATGTACCTTTAAGTACTAATATGTACCTTTAAGTACTAATATGTACCTTTAAGTACTAATATGTACACTTTAAGAATTAATATGTACCTTTAAGTACTAATCTGTATCTTTAAGTACTAATATGTACACTTTAAGTACTAATATGTACCTTTAAGTACTAATACGTACACTTTAAGTACTAATATGTACCTTTAAGTACTAATACATACAATTTAAGTACTAATATGTACACTTTAAGTACTAATATGTACCTTTAAGTACTAATACGTACAATTTAAGTACTAATATGTACCTTTAAGTACTAATATGTACACTTTAAGTACTAATATGTACCTTTAAGTACTAATACGTACACTTTAAGTACTAATACGTACACTTTAAGTACTAATATGTACACTTTAAGTACTAATATGTACACTTTAAGCACTAATATGTACACTTTAAGTACTAATATGTACACTTTAAGTACTAATATGTACACTTTAAGCACTAATATGTACACTTTAAGTACTAATATGTACCTTTAAGTACTAATATGTACACTTTAAGTACTAATATGTACCTTTAAGTACTAATACGTACAATTTAAGTACTAATACGTACACTTTAAGTACTAATAAGTACTAATATGTACCTTTAAGTACTAATATGTACCTTTAAGTACTAATACGTACAATTTAAGTACTAATACGTACACTTTAAGTACTAATAAGTACCTTTAAGTACTAATATGTACCTTTAAGTACTAATATGTACCTTTAAGTACTAATATGTACCTTTAAGTACTAATATGTACCTTTAAGTACTAATATGTACACTTTAAGAATTAATATGTACCTTTAAGTACTAATCTGTATCTTTAAGTACTAATATGTACACTTTAAGTACTAATATGTACCTTTAAGTACTAATACGTACACTTTAAGTACTAATATGTACCTTTAAGTACTAATACATACAATTTAAGTACTAATATGTACACTTTAAGTACTAATATGTACCTTTAAGTACTAATACGTACAATTTAAGTACTAATATGTACCTTTAAGTACTAATATGTACACTTTAAGTACTAATATGTACCTTTAAGTACTAATACGTACACTTTAAGTACTAATATGTACACTTTAAGTACTAATATGTACCTTTAAGTACTAATACATACAATTTAAGTACTAATATGTACACTTTAAGTACTAATATGTACACTTTAAGTACTAATATGTACCTTTAAGTACTAATACGTACAATTTAAGTACTAATATGTACACTTTAAGTACTAATATGTACCTTTAAGTACTAATATGTACACTTTAAGTACTAATATGTACCTTTAAGTACTAATACATACAATTTAAGTACTAATATGTACACTTTAAGTACTAATAAGTACCTTTAAGTACTAATATGTACCTTTAAGTACTACTATGTACCTTTAAGTACTAATACGTACACTTTAAGTACTATTACGTACACTTTAAGTACTAATATGTACCTTTAAGTACTAATATGTACACTTTAAGTACTAATATGTACCTTTAAGTATTCAGCAGGTGCCCTTTTATACTTTCGGTACCCGTCTATGACGTCACGGGCCACGTGGACCAATAGGATTGGAGTTGTTTTTCACATGCTTCAGGTACCGGTCACGCAGACAAAGTGTCCACTAGGACGCAGCGTTGAGTTCCCTAGAAGGGGAATTCTGCTGTTAAACGCAATTATCTAAAAATATCCCATCGATTACCAGATCGTGGTTGTATCTCTCTATTAGTGCTCCTGGATCTTAGCGCTGCGTTAGACGCTATCGATCACAACATTCAGACTTGAAAACTCTGTTGGCATTAGTGGAAGTGCATTAGCATGGTTCAAATCGTATTTATCTGACCCCAGTGAGGACCTCGTCACCTAGACATCCATCGGGAAAAGTGCACTGGAACCAGTGGAGCGCTTATAATCTGACTTTACTGCAGTTGGAACAAACTACTGGTTCGTCTGGTCAGAGGGGAACTGCCCCCCCGACTGAGCCTGGTTTCTCCCAAGGTTTTTTTCTCTGTTCTGTCACCGATGCAGTTTGGGTTCCTGGGTATTTTGACTTTCAGACTGTTGCGCTCTATATCTGCTGTGATTTTTACATCTTGATCAGATGTGCCTGAAGTACAGCTTATTTACATACTACTGTCTGAAACGTTGGCTATTTGTCATAATGCATTGTGTTTCATAGAGTATATAGATATATGTGAGTGTTCAGTGTGCAGTGAGTGGTTTCTGCAGGCGAGCTGTTCAGCTTTAGAGAACATGTTTCAATCAGTGCACTCGATTACTCTCACACAGACCCACCTTTAGTGGCCACGCGAACACAATCGATCTTAGTTTCCTGCAAGAGAGAGAGAGAGAGAGAGAGAGAGAGAGAGAGAGAGAGAGAGAGAGAAAGAGAGAGAGAGAGAGAGAGAGAGAGAGAGAGAGAGAGAGAGAGAGAGAGAGAGAGAGAGAGAGAGAGAGAGAGAGAGAGAGAGAGAGAGAGAGAGAGAGAGAGAGAGAGAGTTCAAATTTAATTTGAATAAATACGTTTAAATGATTATGTAACATTTAGCAAGTCATTTTAAAATGAAAAGTTGTATTTGCTAACATTAGTTAATGCATTAACATGAACAATAAGCAATTATATTATTACTATTATACTCATTATTGTGCAAATGACTCAAATAAAACCCTACACAAGGAGATATTTCAGATTTTCCTGACATTTTCGTGTTCCATGATATTTGCTGTGACCCGTAACACGCTCTAAATCTCAGCGTGTGAGACGTTTCTGCTGAGAAACACCGAAAGGCCACGAGAGGTTTGATCTGAAGCTGGATTCCAGGAGCTCGTTTTCTCTAATAAGCCTCGATCTGGAGACGCTTTACCTGACCTTACCACGATTCTGCAGAGAGCAAACGCCTCTCACACACACACACACACACAATCACACAATCACACTCTCACTCACTCACACACACACACACTCTCTCTCTCACACACACACACACACACACACACACTCTCTCACTCACACACACACACACACACACACACACACACACACACACACACACACACACACACACACACACACACACACACACACACACACACACACACACAACACACACACACACGCACACACACACACACACACACTATCATTCACCCCCCCCCCCGTCGACACAGTATTGCGTAGGGCCCCCAGAAGTCTAGGATCGGCTCTGAGGATGGCCTTTTCATTAGGGTCAATTTGCATATAAAAAAGAGAGATGGCTGATCCTTCTAATTTCCAATTAGACTGGAGTGTTAATAAAGCATCCGTGAACCGCTGAAGCAGCGAGTCGAGCGTTTAATACGACTCTGTCCTCACTTCACTTTTACTGCCTGCAAATTCAGCCTCTTCAAACACAGATCTCATACTGTCTTACATCGCTTCATGTACATCGTGTTTAACATGTGTCTCTGCAGCACAGACGAGTCATAAGCAGCACGGGTATATTTGAAGCAATAACCAACAATACAGTGTATGAGTCAAAATTATACATTTTATTTTATGACAAAAATCATTAGGATATTAAGATCATGTTCCATGAAGATATTTTGTACATTTCCAACTATAAACATATTTTTTTATTAGTAATATGCATTGCTAAGAACAACTTTAAAGGTGATTTTCTCAATATTTAATATTTTTTGCACCCTCAGATTCCAGATTGTCAAATATTGTCCAAACCATACATCAATGGAAATATGATTTATTCAGCTTTCAGATGATGCATACATCTCAATTTCCAAAAATGTACACTTATGACTGGTTTTGTGCTCCAGGGTCACATATATAAAAGAAAAAATAAACTATACACTATACACTATATATATATATATATATATACTTGGTTGTGTACCATG
>CM049886.1:697500-710000 GCA_027474115.1 Schizopygopsis malacanthus | reverse complement strand
GAACTAAAAACAGAAATAATTGATGTCATGTGATCATTAACAGACATCAGAGAAGCGCGAGCATACGAATATTTGATGAAATTATTAAAATATTTAATGTCTATGAATCCCTGAAGTGTTTGTCTCGAGCTTCAGAACACAATAACACAAGATTCAGAGCGATTACGATCACAGCGGATCGCGCCGGCTGTACAATAACCAGCAAGCGTTTCTGCGTATGATTTATTATTATGATATTATCATTCTCTTCTGCTGGAGCGAGACGCCCCGCGCTTCTAATAGCACTTAATGAAGAGTGGCTCAGGGGCTTGATTTGAGTAAATCATTCAGCTGCTAATGGGTGCCGCGGCTAATGCCACTCTATTCCCCGTCCAGTTTAAGGCCACAAGGGCAGCGGCGATGGGACTCATCAGCTGTGAAATACCAAGCGAGTCTTTGCTATTAGTCTAAGACAGGTAGATGGATCGACGCCACGGGAAAACCCCCCCGAAATATCATATCCCAGAGAATATTCCTGATTAATAATGCACAAATACAGCAAAACACTGCACTTATTAAACTTCCAGTTCAAGCCGAAGCTGTAAGAGTCCTCAAAACTCAACCAGCATTCAGTCGTTGAACACATTTACCATGTTTACAGGTAAAGTGCGTTGTTTCTATGCACTACCGAATGGAATTATAAAACAATGTCTATAATTGTAAACATGTTTCAAGAACTCAGCTACCATTGCTCGGGCAAACTATGCTTTTCTTACTTCGACTTTAAGTCTTGCTTTCAGTCAAGATATCTACAAACTCTTAAATCAACAATAAAATTAGTGTCTTGTCTTCAGAAACAATACGTCAACATTAAGTGAGAACAAGCAAAATAATCTTATTTTAAACAGAAAACGAGTATTTTTGATTGTAAGACGGAGATACAGGGATACGTTTAGAGAAAAACAGGGTTAAGAAATAACTCAAATAGAAATTATTTAATTTAATAAATTATTACTCTAAATAAATATTTATATTTTAATAAATATAAAAATATTTTAATAAATATATTTAAAAAATAAAAATAAATACTAACTTATACTAAAATAATACAATTAATAAACATAGTAAATAAATACATATTTTAAAATAGATAAAAATAAACTAAAATAAATAAATACAAATTATATTATAATTAAATAATAATAAAAAGTAAATTAGAATAATTGGATAAAATTATATTAAAATAAACAAGTAAAGAATACAAATTATGTTAAAATAAATAAATAAATAAATAAATAATACCCCTAAAATACAGTAAAATTTTAAAAACTAATGTAACTTCTACTTAATTTTATAAACTATTTATAATAATTTGTATTTATAAACTAAATATGAATACATTAGTATAGTATAGTATACCAATTTAAATGAATCTAAATTGGGTTTTCATCCATGAAATTATAGAACTGTCAAACATCAGGGTTTTCATACTTAACTAAAAACATACAAAAATGAATTAATAAATCTAGTAAAAACCACAAAAACGTGAATACAATTTTAAATGAAAATGGAAAATCTAAAAATAAAAACTAATCTAAAAAAAGACATTTTTTAATTTTAAGTAATTGCCAAAGAAAGAACTACAACTCTAATAAAACTTTATAGAAATGACATAGATATATAAAAAATGAAGAAATAAATAGCAAATTGTGAAGAAAAACCTTCAGTGAACTTTTAAATGAAAATTGAATCATTGAAAATCTTAATAAAAACTGTAATATGAGGCTAAAATGACACTGATTGACACGAGGCTGGTCATAATTGGGGGGGGGGGGGGGGGGCATGTCACTAAATGACTGCACACCGTTCTCCAAGATCCAGCAGGTGTCTCCTCAACCGATGCCCAACACAAACACACCTGACCCCGGATCAGCACATTTATCACGATCACAGGCCTGCTCCATCATTACTGTGAGCACTTAACCCAGAATGCACTGGGGCGCCTCGCTGTCAAACCCAAGCTCACCTGCAGAAACGAAACGCGGCGGAGGAGCGACTCTAATGAGGCGGAGAGCTTTTGTTTGGTCCCTTCACGAGCGGCACTTCCTTAAAGGCGCGCGCGATGACAATGTAATTTCAGATCGTCAACCTGACAGCTTAATTGATGACATTTCCACAAATGAAGTTCTGCAACAATGAGGCTTTTGTGCGGTGCTTTGTTCTGAGTTTCCAGCCGCAGAATGAGTCACGCGCTTCTGAAATCATCACAAAACTGTAACAGACAAAATATACTGTGCTTCAATAATAGACGGAGCGAGACGGCGCCTGCAACACATTTCACTCCCATAATGCAATGCACTTTTAGTCTTTAGCATTTAATATATGCATGTTTATTTACTTGCTCACCAATGGATTCTGAATGGGTGCCGTCAGAGTCTGGTAAAAACATCACAATAATCCACAGCTCTCCAGTTCATCAGCTAACATCTGGAGAAGACAAAACCTGAAACTAATCCAGCATTAAGACGTTTTTAATGTCTCAAATATGAGTCCATAATCCATAATAGAGCTCTGACGGGAGCGATGGACACGGTGTAGGGAGCGATGGACACGGTGTAGGGAGCGATGGACACGGTGTAGGGAGCGATGGACACGGTGTAGGGAGCGATGGACGCCGTGTCGGGAGCGATGGACGCCGTGTAGGGAGCGATGGACGCCGTGTAGGGAGCGATGGACGCCGTGTAGGGAGCGATGGACACGGTGTAGGGAGCGATGGACGCCGTGTCGGGAGCGATGGACGCCGTGTAGGGAGCGATGGACGCGGTGTAGGGAGCGATGGACGCCGTGTAGGGAGCGATGGACGCCGTGTAGGGAGCGATGGACGCGGTGTAGGGAGCGATGGACGCCGTGTAGGGAGCGATGGACACGGTGTAGGAAGCGATGGACACGGTGTAGGGAGCGATGGACACGGTGTAGGGAGCGATGGACACGGTGTAGGGAGCGATGGACACGGTGTAGGGAGCGATGGACACGGTGTAGGGAGCGATGGACACGGTGTAGGGAGCGATGGACACCGCGTTGGGAGCGATGGACACCGCGTTGGGAGCGATGGACACCGTGTAGGGAGCGATGGACACCGTGTAGGGAGCGATGGACACTGTGTAGGGAGCGATGGACACCGTGTAGGGAGCGATGGACACCGTGTAGGGAGCGATGGACACCGTGTAGGGAGCGATGGACACCGTGTAGGGAGCGATGGACACCGTGTAGGGAGCGATGGACACCGTGTAGGGAGCGATGGACACCGTGTAGGGAGCGATGGACACCGTGTAGGGAGCGATGGACACCGCGTTGGGAGCGATGGACACTGTGTAGGGAGCGATGGACACGGTGTAGGGAGAGATGGACACTGTGTAGGGAGCGATGTAGGGAGAGATGGACACCGTGTGTAGGGAGCGATGGACACCGTGTAGGGAGCGATGGACACCGTGTAGGGAGCGATGGACACCGTGTAGGGAGCGATGGACACCGTGTAGGGAGCGATGGACACCGTGTAGGGAACGATGGACACCGTGTAGGGAGCGATGGACACGGTGTAGGGAGCGATGGACACGGTGTAGGGAGCAATGGACACTGTGTAGGGAGCAATGGACACCCTGTAGGGAGCGGTGGACACCGTGTAGGGAGCGATGGACACCCTGTAGGGAGCTGTAGGGAGCGATGGACACCCTGTAGGGAGCGATGGACACCCTGTAGTAGGGAGCGATGGACACCCTGTAGGGAGCGATGGACACGGTGGTAGGGAGCGATGGACACGGTGTAGGGAGCGATGTGGACACCCTGTGTAGGGAGCGGTGGATGGACACCCTGTAGGGAGCGATGGACCCCTGTAGGGAGCGATGGACCCCTGTAGGGAGCGGTGGACACCGTGTAGGGAGCGATGGACACCCTGTAGGGAGCGGTGGACACCGTGTAGGGAGCGATGGACACCCTGTAGGGAGCGATGGACCCCGTGTAGGGAGCGATGGACACGGTGTAGGGAGCGATGGACACCCTGTAGGGAGCGATGGACACCGATGGCTGTCAAATCCTAAACATAACATTCGTAGAACATTTCTATTGGATGGAATTATGGATTATAAAGGTCTCAATGCTGGATTAGTTTCAGGTTTTGTCTTCTCCAGATGTTAACTGATGGACTGGAGTGCTGTGATGTTTTTATCTGGCGGCACCCATTCACTGCAGAGCATCCATTGCGGAGACATTTCTCCAAACCTGATGAAGAAACATCTCTGATGGCCAGAGGGGGAGCACTTGTTCATGTTTGGGTGAACTATTCTTTTAATAACAGACAGACTAGCGCTTTAGCGCTCACAACCCATTTCACTGCCATAATACAATGCATTTCCTAGATATTCAACAAGCTGTTTCAGATTTAAGAGCAAGTTATTCAGTCTAGATGATTATGCAGATATCGTTTTCAATAGAACAAGAGCACAATCAGAGCCGGAAGCAGAATCAGTGTTTCTTCCCGTGAAAGAACATGTTTTCTCCTGCCACATTCCTGCGGTGTGAGCTGATGTTCTTCTGTTTGTTATTCCAGAGTCTTTTACTGCCCCCCAAACAATGAAACCCCCTCCGACAGGAGAACGAGAGCGCTTCCACACGCCAGACGAGGCTTCGTGGGGTTTATACTAGTTCATATGAACACGGGCTCAGACACTTCTCCATTCTGAGAAAGAGTCAACATCCAGCAAGAGTAAAGGGACCATAAAGAGCACGTCCAGCGGATAAAAAAATATATTCTAAGAAAGTTTTACTAATTAATCCAAAAATCTTATCATCGTTTACTCACCCTCATGTCGTTCCAAAACAGTACGATTTGTTTAGTTTTAATGCTGAACACAAAAGAAGATATCTCAAATAATTTTGCAGAAGCAAACAGTTGTTGGTCCTCATTGACTAGAGAAAGAAATACTATGGAAGTCAATGAAGAGCATTCTTCAAAATATCTGCTTTAATGCTCCACATAAGACAGAAACTCAAACATGTTTGGGACGACATGAGGGTGAGTAAATGTCAATAAATGGAATAGATAGTATGCGTATTTGGCGTGCTGTCCCCCCCCGTAGGTTAGGACAGAAATAGTTGTAAGTGTGGAGAAGGGGTGGAGGAGGGATGCTGGAAAACAGAGGTGAGTGTGCTGTGTATATACACACCTCTTCCCTTGTTAACTGGGTTGATTACTGATTGTGCTCCCCTCGTGTTAATTAGGTTAATTATCTGAACGTGCTCCTCCTGAGCTTTGTGAATAAAACATCATTTCTGGGTGATATGAACGGCGTTTAACTCCATCACAAAACACCGGCTGATAACAAATCTAACTTATGGCTGCAATGCACTCTTAAAAATAATTCATATTTAGAGTTAATAATGACAAAAATGTCATGATTGGGTGAACTGTGCCTTTAAGTTACAAACACGTTATTTCTGAATGTTCAAAACAACCTTTTTTGATGTTTTAGGAATGATTTTTCTTGGTTATCTGAACATTCCATTTTGTATCATTTTCCAAACATTCTTTTGAAACACTGTTACATGAACGTTAGAGAATGCTCAGAGAACATTGAAAAGTAACGTTCCCATGACGACTGCATGGGATGGAATGCTCCCCTAGTGTTCCCATTCAGAAGAAACATGTCTAAACCGTTTAAACACAAATAACATCTTAACGGGAACAGATTTCTGGAACCAGCTGAGCGTCTCATTTCTTTTCTGCGCCGCTGCTAACAGATCGTGTTAACATGCTCGTTCCTTCAGATCTAAAGGTTATTCGTTTAGATTTATTAGTCCATTACGAGCGTGTGGAAGATGGATGCGGGACTCACTTCATACTGTTTGATTATGCCGTACGTCTGGAGCGGTTCTCTCCATCGGAGGGCGATCTTCTCCTCGTATGTGCTTCCTTGGATGGACTCCTGCGGGACGGCGCTGGGAACTGCAGACACAAGAGCGAGACACAGAACTGATCAGAGACGGCTGGAAATCAATATTCTCTTGTACTCAATATGTAATGCTAAAATGAAGCATCTCTTCAGTCCTGGGTTCCTTGACCTCTTCTGTGTTTTCAATGTTCCTCGTCTAAACGCACGCTAGTGTCTGGGAGAAATAACACACTTCCCCCTCGAACGAAGAACCCAAGCCAGTCATGAATGTGTTCAACACTAACGACCGTATTCATGATGTGTTTTCAATCTAATATAAACGACCAAGAACATGTAATCATGTCTGAGACCATGGCCAAATCTAAAATTATTAATTTATCAAAAAAAAATCGTTTTATAATAATCTCATTTTTATCATACGGATATTGTTTTTCAAATAAATGCAGCCAGAAAATACCAATACATCAATGTTACTCTTAATATCACATTAAGTTAAGTGTTAAAATTAGACGTTCGTTTTAGCAGGAATATTTATTTATTAAACTTGAATTATGTCCGAGGATGCAGTCAAATCATACAAAAATAATACAAATATTTGATAAAACTCTAACATTATAAGAAAATTCATACTTTTTAAATCATAAATCATGCCAATGATAATAATAATAACAATGACTATTATTATTATTATTATTAATACTAAAATATATGTTTTTTAATTGTCAATCGTGTTTGAAGCTACAGCAAATCATAAAATACATACAAATTATAAATAATATATTTATTTTTATCAAACTTTTTTTTTCAGTTTTATCAAAAATATCAATGTTAATGTAACGTTAAGATAAATATTTTAGTTTTTAAGATTGATTTATTTTAAAGGGAATTAAAACACCAATAAAATGCTGTTGTTTACATGAAAGATTCGATTAAAGATGTCAATGTTGTTCTCTGAACATAAGACTAAATGAAGTGTCTGTTTTCAGGAGTAAGTCTGATCCAGTAATACAGATGATGGGATGCGTGCGCTGACTGACCGTCCTCGTCGGTCAGCACCTGGAGCTCCTGGCTGTCTTTGACTCCCTCGCGGTTACGCAGCAGCAGGCGGATGCTGACGTTGGTGTACGGAGGCAGGCTGCGGATGGTGTGCAGCGGCGCGGAGCTCAGGGTATCGTAGCACGTCTCCTCGCGCGTCTCCTCTTTACGCTTGGCCGTGTAGCGGTACTGAACGGTCAGATTGTAGCTGTAGCAGCGCGTCACGTTGTATCCGAACGGCTCCCAGCGCACCGTCAACTGCTTGGATTCGATGTCCACGACCTGCAGCCGCCGAGGGCCGTGCATGGGGTCTGAAACAGCACAAACACACGCACGGCGCTTAAAACAACATTTCAGCAGGGGCATTTTAAGCTTCATGGAATTATAAATGAGATCTCAAAGGTTTTTGTACTTAAGAAATATTAGCAGAATTTGAAATTAAATGAAAAAACTAACTATACTGTGCACAATCTTCTTCACGTCAGGTTGGCCGGGGTGGGGGCACTGGTCTGCTCATTTCAAAATCAAATATCATAGGAAAATTCAAAATCATATTGATCACAGACATAAATTACAGTTTAACACATTCACATAGAAAACAGCTGATTTACATTATAATAATATTTCAGATTTTTGATCAAATAAATGCAGCCGTGGTGAACAGAAGAGACTCATTTAGACACACACACACACGCACACACACACGCACGCACATAGACACACACACACACACACACACACAGACACACACACGCACACACACACACACAGACACACACACGCACACACACACACACACACACACACACACACACACTAGTATTACTTGTGGTGACTGACTAAACCAGCAGCACAAATAAACTCATGCAAGCTTTTAAAAACACAATCAGACTGTTTCTTCGGGGCGTTTTGGGGAAAGTACTGCGACTGAAAGTTTCTAATCACATGCGTGAGCTAAGGCTTGATATAAATAAAGGTCTAATCCTGCCCTAACAGCAGCTCAACCTCAAGCATTTCCATACAAACAGAGTCTCAAACGCCTCCGTAAATCTGCTGCACAACAAAAGCCTGTCTTACACACACTTCATCACACTTTACTCTCCCGCATCTCTGCTGAACCTCATAGAAGAAGGACCATGATTCAGAAACATGTCTTATTATATACTTTAGATAGAACTCTGTTTACAATCATTGCTTAAACTGTTCTTCACAGATGAAGTCATTTCACTGTAAGGATGTGTGTGTGTGTGTGTGTGTGTGTGTGTGTGTCTGTGTGTGTGTGTGTGTGT
This sequence comes from Schizopygopsis malacanthus, assembly GCA_027474115.1. Lineage (NCBI taxonomy): Eukaryota > Metazoa > Chordata > Actinopteri > Cypriniformes > Cyprinidae > Schizopygopsis > Schizopygopsis malacanthus. The sequence continues at coordinate 701,752 of CM049886.1, read as the reverse complement.
GTGTGTGTGTGTGTGTGTGTGTGTGTGTGTGTGTGTGTGTGTGTCTAGCTGTCGGCTCTCTCTGCCCTTCAAACTTCTCTTCCTCGGTTTTAACTCATTGATTACCTGCCGACATTCACTGAAAATACTATTAACAGACTATTGATTAACCCCAGCAGAGAGGAAAAACTCCAGCAGACAAATCACTCTTATTTACACACACTATCTGCTGCGAGTGTGTAAGGTGCTGATAAAGTGACACCAGCCGAGAGTTCCTGTGTTTCACTCGCCACTATAAACAAAATAACCCTGAACACACTGCAGTGAGAGAGATAAGACGCACTCACACACACACACACACACACTCACACTCTCTCTCACACACACACACACACACACATCACATCTCTCTATCTCTTGCTGAATAAGGACTAATCACATGCCCTACTAATCCTGCCCTAACAGCAGCTCAACCTCAAGCATTTCCATACAAACAGAGTCTCAAACGCCTCCGTAAATCTGCTGCACAACAAAAGCCTGTCTTACACACACTTCATCACACTTTACTCTCCCACATCTCTGCTGAACCTCATAGAAGAAGGACCATGATTCAGAAACATGTCTTATTATATACTTTAGATAGAACTCTGTTTACAATCATTGCTTAAACTGTTCTTCACAGATGAAGTCATTTCACTGTAAGGATGTGTGTGTGTGTGTCTGTGTGTGTGTGTGTGTCTGTGCCTGTGTGTGCGTGCGTGTGTGTGTGTGTGTGTGTGTGTGTGTGTGTGTGTGTAGTGTGTGTGTCTAGCTGTCGCTCCAAACTGCTCCACCACTGCTCCAAGTGTCTAAAACTTCTCTTCCTCGGTTTTAACTCATTGATTACCTGCCGACATTCACTGAAAATACTATTAACAGACTATTGATTAACCCCAGCAGAGAGGAAAAACTCCAGCAGACAAATCACTCTTATTTACACACACTATCTGCTGCGAGTGTGTGTTTGTGTGTGTGTGTGTAGGTGCTGATAAAGTGACACCAGCCGAGAGTTCCTGTGTTTCACTCGCCACTATAAACAAAATAACCCTGAACACACTGCAGTGAGAGAGATAAGACGCACTCACACACACACACACACACACACACACACACTCTCTCTCTCACACTCTCACACTCACACACACACACACACTCTCTCTCTCTCTCTCACACACACACACAGGTTTTTATGGCTAACGGGGACACACCGTATTTTCACGCCCTCACACCCTCACAGGAGACTGTGCACACACACACACACCACACACACATCACACACACACACACACACTTTCTCTCTCTCTCACACACACACACACACACACATATATATATATAAAGTTCCTAATATTAAGAGTGATGCGGCTAGCACTTCCATTCATTCTCACATATGAGCTGCTGTGATTTTCTGTGATTTAATTTCTTTTCTGGAGTTTCAGCGATTTCTCAATAAATCATGTGCTTCCTGTCACTGAGGTCAGTCTTCCTGCCGCTGGCCTCTAAACACTCTCCATTCTCTCTCAGTTTAAGCCGGTAACTATCTAAAGCTGCTTCAGGACGTCCCGTCATATTTAAACACTAGTGAACCGAACGCCGTCTTTCTCCATGACCCCTCTGACCTTTGACCTCCTGCTCAATGGCTCTGCTCAAACACATATATATCTGAAGCAGCGAAAGACGGCTCGCATCACCGGCGGACCAATCAGGAGGAGTTTAAGGGTGAAAGGTCAAGGTGGAGCCTTGGATGGATTTGTCGCAGCGATGCGGCCATAAACTCTGAAACGCTGACAGGAACACCGCCGCCTTTATCCCCATCTCGAACACCGCGCTAAAATATAACGCCCTCTGAAGTTAAACCGGAGATAGATGAGCGGATCCTAATAAAACACTGAGTGTGTGGTCAATTCTGCAGCTTTCCCATCGCCAGAGCTGAGTAATAGCATTTCAGGTGTGTGTGAGCGAGAGTGTGTGTGTGTGTGTGAGCGAGTGAGCGAGAGTGAGTGAGAGTGAGTGTGTGTGTGTGTTTGAGTGTGTTTGAGTGAGTGTGAGAGCGAGTGTGTGAGTGAGCGAGCGAGCGAGCATGTGTGTGTGTGTGAGAGTGAGTGTGTGTGTGTGTTTGAGTGTGTTTGAGTGAGTGTGAGAGCGAGTGTGTGAGTGAGCGAGCGAGCGAGCGAGTGTGTGTGAGTGAGAGTGAGTGTGTGAGCGAGCGAGTGTGAGAGTGTGAGTGTGAGAGTGTGTGTGTGTGTGTGTGTGTGAGTGTGTGTGTGTGTGTGTGTGTGTGAGTGTGTGTGTGTGTGTGTGTGTGTGTGTGTGTGTGTGTGTGTGAGCGAGTGAGCAAGTGTGTGTGAGCGAGTGTGAGCGGGTGTGTGTGAGCGAGTGAGTGAGTGAATGTGTGAGCGAGCATGTGTGTGTGAGTGAGTGAGCAAGTGTGTGTGTGAGCAAGTGTGAACGGGTGTGTGTGTGTGTGTGTGTGTGTGTGTGTGTGTGTGTGTGTGTGTGTGTGTGTGAGCGAGTGAGTGTGAGAGCGAGTGAGTGTGTGTGTGTGTGAACGAGTGAGTGAGTGAGTGAATGTGTGAGTGAGCGTTTGTGTGTGTGTGTGTGTGTAAGCGGGTGTGTGTGTGTGTGTGTGTGTGTGTGTGAGTGTGTGAGTGAGTGAGAGTGTTTGTGTGTGTGTGTGTGCGTGCGTGCGTGCGTGTTTCATTGCTATTCCCTGCACTAGTTTCATTCATGAGTCCAGCGTTCAAATAATTCAATTGACATTTAGAAGTCAAGGATCAGAGCACAGCGCAGGCTTGGCATTTAAATAAGGCCGGCGTTATCATTGTCACATTATGAGCGGGGGGTCATTACATTCTGCACACGCTCACCAAAACACGCATGTAAACTATATGTTATATCATCATCATATCTCTGAGCGGCGGAGAGCGGGATGATGGAGGCCGGATGGAGGAGAGAATAAAAGCATTAGTCTCGCATGAAGGGGAACAAATTGACCGTAGCTGGAGAGAAACGCTTCTCCTTCTGGACACAAATCATCGTGTTATCAGCTTCTGCTTCAAGACTGACTAAAACATCGGAGAATAACATACACGCACTATTGTTTGAAAGAGAGAAAGAGCGTCTTACGCTCAGCAAGGCTGCATTTCAATGATCAAAAATACAGGACAAGTTATGAGATAATACTGCAAATTAAAATAGATGTTTTCTGTGTGAACTTATAGTGAAATGTCATTTCTGGTGTGATGCAAAGATGAATTTTCAGCTGTTAATTCAATGCATTCTTGCTTTTCAAAAACTAACACAAATTGTAAATTTTAGTTATTAATCATAGACAACATGTGAAAAATATTTTTTTTAATTAATTTAAATCAATTCATACTAAAATTGTAATGAAACTAAAAAGTTAAACCTGATCCAGAATCATTCTGGGATAATCAGCTCGTTATTATATTCAAGGTTTTGTTTCAAAAATCTAAACAAAATGGAAGAGACGTGATAAATGACAAATTCAGTGCTAATTAATAAACAGAAAAACGAAGTAAAATAGAGTTAACCATTGTGTGTCTCGTGTTTTTAACAAATCAACAAAAAATGATTCAGTGATTCACTCATAAAGACCTTGAATCAATCAGTGTTTTGGAACGAATCATTTGAATGAATCTATGAATCAGAGTCATCATGAAGACCGTTATCTGTTTTGTTCTGGATACAATCAGTGTTTTTAACAAATCGGTTGAATGAATGATTCAGTGATTCACTCATAAAGACTTTGAATCATTTGAATGAATCCAAAAGAATGGGTTGAATTAATGATTCAGTGATTCACTTATAAAGACCTTGAATCAATCAGTTTTTTGGAATGAATCATTTGAATGAATCCAAAAGAATCGGTTGAATTAATGATTCAGTGATTCACTTATAAAGACCTTGAATCAATCAGTGTTTTGGAATGAATCATTTGAATGAATCCAAACGAATCGGTTGAATTAATGATTCAGTGATTCACTTATAAAGACCTTGAATCAATCAGTGTTTTGGAACGAATCATTTGAATGAATCCAAACGAATCGGTTGAATGAATGATTCAGTGATTCATTCATAAAGACTTTGAATCAATCATTGTGTTTGAACGAATCATTTGAATGAATCCAAACAAATAAGATTCACTCATAAAGACAGTCAGTTGTTTTGTTCCTGAATCAATCAGTGCGTTTGAATGAATCATTTAAATGAC
>CM049886.1:685000-692500 GCA_027474115.1 Schizopygopsis malacanthus | reverse complement strand
TCTGTGTGCGCGTGTGTGCGCGTGTCTGTGTGCGCGTGTGTGCGCGTGTCTGTGTGCGCGTGTGTGCGTGTGTCTGTGTGCGTGTGTTTGTGCGTGTCTGCGTGCGTGTGTCTGCGTGCGTGTGTCTGTGTGCGTGTGTCTGTGTGCGTGTGTGTGTTTGTGCGTGTCTGTTTGCGTGTCTGTGAGTGTGCGCGTGTGTGTGTGTGTGTGCGTGTGTCTGTGTGCGTGTGCGCGTGTGTGTGTGTTTGTGCGTGTCTGTTTGCGTGTCTGTGAGTGTGTGCGTGTGTCTGTGTCTGTGTGTGAGTGTGCGCGTGTCTGTGTGCGTGTGTCTGTGTGTGTGTGTGCATGTCTGTTTGCGTGTGTCTGTGAGTGTGTGTGCGCGTGTCTGTGTGTGTGTGTGTGTGTACGTGTGTGTGTGTGTGCGTGTCTGTGTGTGTGTGTGCGCGTGTCTGTGTGCGTGTGCGCATGTCTGTGTGTGCGTGCGTGTGTGTCTGCGTGCGTGTGTCTGTGTGCGTGTGTCTGTGTGCGTGTGTGTGTTTGTGCGTGTCTGTTTGCGTGTCTGTGAGTGTGTGTGCGTGTGTCTGTGTGCGTGTGCGCGTGTGTGTGTTTGTGCGTGTCTGTTTGCGTGTCTGTGAGTGTGTGCGCGTGTCTGTGTGTGCGTGTGTCTGTGTCTGTGTGTGAGTGTGCGCGTGTCTGTGTGCGTGTGTCTGTGTGTGTGTGTGCATGTCTGTTTGCGTGTGTCTGTGAGTGTGTGTGCGCGTGTCTGTGTGTGTGTGTGTGTACGTGTGTGTGTGTGTGCGTGTCTGTGTGTGTGTGTGCGCGTGTCTGTGTGCGTGTGCACATGTCTGTGTGCGCGTGCGTGTGTGTCTGCATGCTATCTATCATATCTATGAATATATGACTCCAATTGTATATAGTTGTGATGATTTTAAAATACATCCAACAATTCTATATAACATTGTTATAATTGTCTAAACTTTTTCACAGTAGTGTTTCTCATCTGTGGTACAGTAAATCTGAGAGGAACGGTCATTAAAGAAGAGTCTGGAGTCCTGTCTGTCACACTCCAGCGCTGTGGGATCCGTCAGAATTCATCAATTACAGCGTCGTGTTCACGCGCTCCGCTAGCCAAGAGAGAAAGAGAGCAAACGACGGAGGATCTGACTGTCATCGTCTTTCTGTTCTATAGAGACCGAGAAACTCTTCACAATATCACACTGACATACTGCTGCTGTGTTTATAGCATGCACACTATCCCATAATGCAATGCGCTGACCTGACCTGCCGTTTTCCAGCATGTACTACTGTTGGCGCTCGCAACACAAAGTCAAAGGTTCGATTGCAAGAGAATGCATAAAGTGATAAGATGCATATCTTGAATAATGTGAGTTGATTTGAATAAAAGCTTCTGCTGAATATGTAAATGTGATGAATGAAGCAGAAGTAATATCTCTATTTTAATATCTCTATTTTGACTCATTTTGAATTTATGACTAAATTTAAGCACTTTTTTGTGTGTGTGTGCGCGTGTCTGTGTGCGTGTGTGTGTGTCTGTGTGCGTGTGTGTGTGTGTGTGTGTGTGTGTGTGTATGAGTGTGTGCGTGTCTGTGTGCACGTGTGTGTGTGCGCGTGTGTGTGTGCGTCTATGTGTGTGTGCACATGTGTGCGTCTGTGTGCATGTGTGCGCATGTGTGCGTGTGTGTGCGCGCGTGTCTGTGTATCTGTGTGTGAGTGAGTGAGAGAGAGAGAGAAAGAGAGAGAGCGTGTGTGTCTGTGTGTGTGTGAGAGAGAGAGAGAGAGAGAGAGCGTGTGTCTGTGTGTGTCTGTGTGCGTGTGTGTGTGTGTGCGCGTGATGTGTGCAAGTGTGTGTGATGTGTGTGAGTGTGAGTGTGTGTGTGTCTGTGTGCGTATGTGCGTGTCTGTGTGTGATGTGTGTGTGTGCGTGTGTGTGTGTGTGTGCGCGTGTCTGTCTGTGTGTGTGTGCGTGTCTGTGTCTGTGTCTGTGTGTGTGCTTGAGTGTGTGTGGGTGTGTGAGTGTGTGTGTGCATGCGTGTATGTGTGTGTGTGTGTGTGTGTGTGTGTGTGTGTGTGTGTGTGCATACATGTGTGTGTGTGAACAGGTGGCGCTGCTGGAGGTATGAGTGTAATGTCGAGTATGCTGGGGTCACATGAGTTAATCTGGTGTCAGTGAGACGAGTGTGTACATGTATGAATCCTGTGTCGGCTCTTTCATGATCTACAGCCACACGTTTCTCTGCAGCAGTCTCTAAGATCTGAAGATTCGACTTCATTCTCGTCTGAACACCGTCACAACAGAGCCGCCGCCACCTCAGATCACATTACAACACTTACAACACACCACCGCACTACAGTACACCAGCACAAATATATACAGTACAGTATATATATATATATATATAAAGAAATTAGATTTATATATATATAATATTATCTATTTATCATAATATATCATACATTTTTTAAACACAAATATACATACATATATAATACATACAGTGTTTGCATGTTAATGTCTACTGTATGTATGTTTATGTCTATATATACTGTATATACATCAGTATGTCACGGTACTATCATCATATGTAAACAGAGCAAGTGTTGTTTCTCAGAAAGCCTCTGCTCTTCTGTTAAAGGCCATCAGAGCAAATATATGCTAATGACCGCACAGTCAATGCAATGAAATGATAATTAATGTAAATGCAGTTTTGTGTTCTGCTCTTCATGGCCCGGAGCATCTCTCGTCTGATTGGCTGATGAATCCTGTGATGCGCTAATGGGCAGTTAGCGCTCGGGCTAATGGACTAACGATTATCCTGGCGTGGCAGCACCACAACCTGAGCGCTGCTACGATCACAACAGTCATCGGGAATGAGAGTCATTGCACCTGCTTAATTACTGTGATAATTGCATGTGGTTTGCTGGGGGCGTGATGCTAATGTGCCCAGCGCTCTGACAAACCCTTAGTGACGCTAATGCTTTCCTCCACCATTACTAGAGAAACACCAGACCGCACTCGTACCGCGTCTGAACAACAACAAACACAGTGTTTATTTAGTTAATTAACTCCTCATCAGTTCAGAAACGAGCTGCATCTGCGCTGATGACCCTTAAATGACACCAAACTCTAGAGATTCACTGAAGAGCCTGTTAAACGATTCACTGAAGACCCTGTTAAACGACTCACATGAACGAATCCCAACACACTGAACATAACACAACTACACAACCAGTGATTGGGGAGACACTAACTTACACTAAAACTAACTGAAATACTTTAAGATTCACTGCAGTGAATCAGTTTATTAATATTGAATCAGTTCACTGTAGTGAATCAGTTCATTGTAGTGAACCAGTTTATTAATATTGAATCAGTTCACTGTAGTGAACCAGCTCGTTGTAGTGAATCAGTTTATTAATATTGAATCAGTTCACTGTAGTGAACCAGCTCGTTGTAGTGAATCAGTTTATTAATATTGAATCAGTTCACTGTAGTGAATCAGTTCATTGTAGTGAACCAGTTTATTAATATTGAATCAGTTCACTGTAGTGAACCAGCTCGTTGTAGTGAATCAGTTTATTAATATTGAATCAGTTCACTGTAGTGAATCAGTTCATTGTAGTGAACCAGTTTATTAATATTGAATCAGTTCACTGTAGTGAACCAGCTCGTTGTAGTGAATCAGTTTATTAATATTGAATCAGTTCACTGTAGTGAATCAGTTCATTGTAGTGAATCAGTTCGTTGTAGTGAATCAGTTCGTTGTAGTGAATCAGTTTGTTGTAGTGAATCAGCTCGTTGTAGTGAATCAGTTCACTGTAGTGAATCAGTTCATTGTAGTGAACCAGTTTATTAATATTGAATCAGTTCACTGTAGTGAATCAGTTCATTGTAGTGAATCAGTTTATTAATATTGAATCAGTTCACTGTAGTGAATCAGTTCATTGTAGTGAATCAGTTTATTAATATTGAATCAGTTCACTGTAGTGAATCAGTTCATTGTAGTGAATCAGGTAGTGAATCAGTTCGTTGTAGTCAGTTTGTTGTAGTGAATCAGTCGTTGTAGTGAATCAGTTCGTTGTAGTGAATCAGCTCGTTGTAGTGAATCAGCTCGTTGTAGTGAATCAGTTTATTAATATTGAATCAGTTCACTGTAGTGAACCAGCTCATTGTAGTGAATCAGTTTATTAATATTGAACCAGCTCATTGTAGTGAACCAGCTCATTGTAGTGAATCAGTTTATTAATATTGAATCAGTTCATTTTAGTGAATCAGTTAATTTTAGTGAATCAGCTCGTTGTAGTGAATCAGTTCGTTGTAGTGAATCAGTTCGTTGTAGTGAATCAGTTCGTTGTAGTGAATCAGTTCGTTGTAGTGAATCAGTTCGTTGTAGTGAATCAGTTCGTTGTAGTGAATCAGTTCGTTGTAGTGAATCAGTTTGTTGTAGTGAATCAGTTCGTTGTAGTGAATCAGTTTGTTGTAGTGAATCAGCTCGTTGTAGTGAATCAGTTTGTTGTAGTGAATCAGCTCGTTGTAGTGAATCAGTTTGTTGTAGTGAATCAGCTCGTTGTAGTGAATCAGTTTGTTGTAGTGAATCAGTTCGTTGTAGTGAATCAGTTTGTTGTGGTGAATCAGTTCATTTTAGTGAATCAGTTAATTTTAGTGAATCAGTTCATTGTAGTGAAAAATGAATAAAAAACAAGCAACAAAATTACTAAAACTAGCTGAAATAAAAAATAAAATAAAATAAAAATGAATTAAATATGTAACTAAAAAAATTAAATAAATAAATAAAATGAATTAAATTAAATTAAAAACTTGACTGTAGTTTAACATCTTTCAGTGCTGCTTCTCCATCTCTGGTTGTCAAACGAATCAGCTGTAAGGTAGTAAAAGGAGAGTTTTTCACCTGCGCACTTGGTGCGGGCCCTGAGCGGGGGCCCTGGGGCCCCAGTGCCGCCCTCGTTGGGTCTGGTGAGCAGCACGCTGATCTCGTACTCCGTGTCGGGGTCCAGGTGGCCGATCTTGTGGTTGGGTTTGTCGACCGGTTGGCTGTCGATCAGGCTTCCTGAAAGCGTACGATACTCCACCTCCTTCTCCACGATCGGCCCGTCGCCGTTGATGGAGTTTGCGTTGAGCTGGATCCACAGGTAGGTGGCGCCGACCGCCGTCAGCTGAGGAGGAGCGATGGGGATCGGAGGCTCTGAGAGAGGGACAATATTCATATTAGTGAACATTTTCATGTAACATGCAACATATCTGTAACATGTGACACTGGACCACAAAACCAATCATAAGGGTCCGTTTTTTTAAACTGAGATTTATACATCATAGGACGACTTTGTCATAACGACATCATAACGACTTTGTCGCTAGATTTACAGACTTTTTTCAAAAAAGCACCTAGCGACTTCTTGGACGAACCTTATTCAGTTCTGAGACTCACAGCAGAAACAGTAAAATATATCAATGAAAGCAGTTTTATTGAGAATTTGTCTGCACCAAAAATTGTACCTTTGTTTGCACCTCTGTGCCAACATACTTTATGAGGGCACAGAGATGCAAACAATGTAATAATAAATAATAAATGTACATTCTGCATGTTCTGAAGAAGTGAGCTGCTCTGTCGTGCAGAAATGTAAACAGGGTTGTGTCAGTAAATTGCTCAGAGCAAACATACAACAAACTGACTATCAGAAACTTAGCACGTATATGTCAACTTATTCTACTAACCCTAAACCTAACCTAATGTAGTTATAAATTAATGACAATTAGTTGACATGTAGTTGCAAAGTTACTTATAGTTAGTAGAATGTCTAAAGTGGACTTTCAAAATAAAACTTTATTCAATTTAATAAAAACTACATGGACATTAAAAATTATGACAAAAAAAAGGCAACCGGAATTACTAAAACTTTGTCAAATTAAAATGAAAAGAATAAATATACACAATAAATATAATAATAGTATATAATTGATACTAAAATACCTTCACATAGATATTCAGTAGCACACAATGATGAGAGACAGAGAGAACATGATTTAATTCCCGTGTTTTCTGTGCTCTTGTGTTTCTGATCCTCGTGCTCTTGTTGATCATCAGATGAACTGAAGGCGAGTCATTTTGTTAATGAAACGGTGAGATGAGTGAAAAGCCGCGGATCAACAAAGAGCCGTTTAATTCTGCCCCGCGTCTCTGGGCTTTAATCTTAAGTGGCACAATTAATCAGCAGCGCGTCGCTCGCGCGCAAAAGCCACGACTCGCGATCTAGAGCGTAATCTTCAGACGGGCCACATGATTCCTCTCAGCTAATGACTTAAACCAATTAATTTCCTGACCTTCATTGTTTTAGATGAGCACAATTTCATTAGTCGCCACCCCAACGGTCCTGCTCCAATTCACCCGCCACACACACACACACACACACACACACACACACACGAACGAACAAACTCACCTGCCACACACACACACACGCCACACACACACACACACACACACACACACGTACTCTCTCTCTCTCTCACACACACACACGCACGCACTCACTCGCACGCGCACTCACACACACTCACACAGAAACACACACACACACACACACACACACACACACACACATGCACGCACACACACACACACGCGCACTCACACAGAAACACACACACACACACTCGCACACACATGCACGCGCACTCACACAGAAACACACACACTCAGAAACCACCATCAGAGCATGAAAATCTATTAGCAATACAAGACAATCTGCTTCGGTGTCACAGTGAACCTGAACACAAATGAGGCCTGTGACTGATGTTTCTTCAGGAAAAACATCTGGTTTATCATGTTTATCATGCATTTGCTGTCGAGTCTCAAACCCATCAGTAACACTCTACAATAAAGTTAAAAAAGGTTTAAAATTATATATATTTTACAATAAAAATACACTATTTAGTTTGGAACCATATGCTGAAATGGCATCTTAGGGCTATATGTTAACTCAGGAAAGTAAAATAAAATAAAAATAAACATTTAGAATAAAACATGAATAAAATAAAATAACATTATAAAAAAATAAGATGAAATGAAACAAAAAAATCTAATTAAATAAATGTAATAAAATATAACAAATGTAAAATATATTATAAAATAAAATAAATAAAAAGAAAATACAATTAAAAAACACAATAAAAATAACAATTGAAACAAAAATGAAATAAATTAGACGAAATAAGAAATTTATAAAATAAAATTAAATAATTAAAAAAATATATATTAAAAAAAAATTATATATATATATATTTTTTTATATAAAATAAAATTATAAAATATAAAATGAAATAGTATAAGCTAAAAATGGAGTAAATGAATGTGCAAAAACAGTATCAAAGCAACAGAGAAAGTGAGCGCTCTCTCCTATGATGCTGATGATAACCGGCACATTCAGAGCATCACGGCTGTGTTTAGCACACAGAATAACATC
>CM049886.1:662500-680000 GCA_027474115.1 Schizopygopsis malacanthus | reverse complement strand
CACACACACAGGCTCTGATCCAAAACTAGTGAAGTGACTGTTCATAATAAAGCTGCCTAATAAGATCATCTTCTATGCTGCTTGATTTTCCTAATTCAGCCAATAAAACATCTTTTTCAGTGCAAACAGAGCTTTTACTGAAACTGAACAGAAAATCCTGAACTCATGCAACTGTATTCCCTTAGTTTCCCCACAAACAAACAGAAGAAATGATATGAATGTTGAACTGATTTAGCTAAACACCAAATACATGAAAACATGATTTCACAACTGGTTAATAGTCATAGTTCACCCATAACACATCCTCTACAGTCTAAAAATAGCTTTTAATGCTCATCAAAATTACTCATTCTGAACATATGCAAGTTTATTTTCTTCAAAAACTAAATTAATCATTGGAATAAATATTATATATTTTTAGATTCTGCACCAAATGCATGTAAAACCTGACTTTAGCACTAATTTCACTTAGGCAACTGTCACTAATATACAAGAAAAAACTGCTTAATAGTCCTTTTGTCATACGAATATATATTTTTTTGTACTAAAAATATTGGAAAATACAGATTCATGGCCAGTAAAAATATTTTAGGCTGGTTCATTTCTTCATTTACCTAATAAAACATCCTCTACAGTTCAAAAAGCTAATTAAACCACTTCATTACTCATTATGAACATCTGAAATATTTTTTCTCTTATCTTCTTTTATATTATTTTTATTTTTTCATTGCAGAGACAAAATTACCAATTGGAAGAAATACTATAAATATGATATTTTCAACTTATGCAGTAGAATTAATTCTACCAAATTCTAAACATGCATGCGTGCATTTTCATTACATATATATATATTAGTGTCGTCAAACAATTAATCACCATTAATCGCATCCAAAATAATAATTTAGTAATAGTGTGTACTGTGTATATTTATTATGTATATATAAATACACACAAATGCATGTTTACATTTCAGAAGAAAAAAAATATGTATGTTTATTTATCATAGACATTATATGAATATAAATATAGGCATGTAAAAAATTTCAAAATACATAAATACACACAGAATGTATTCATGTAGAAAAAAAATTATAATTACATTGTAAATTTCAGTAATATGAATTTGTATAATTTGTTGAGTGTAATAATAACAATAGCTATTTAAATACTACTGTAACTTTAAAACTGATACAACATAAATATTTTTTAAGTTTGAAAACCCCTGCATTAAGGAATAGAGGTACTGGTCGATATTATGGTCTGTCAATGTGAAGAAAATCAATGTATCTGAGAAGTGGAGCATAAAGACATTAGTCTGAATGTAACCTGGATACTACACGTGCTCTCCATCATTAGCTCTGTTAATGCGAGCGGACTCACGCTTGACCACCAGAGCCCCGTAGCTGGACACGCCGAGCCCTCTCTCGGACCGGACGATGCAGCGGTAGCGGCCCGAGTCTCCTTTGGTGGTGTTGACGATGTCGAAGGTGGCGGTGTAGCGTCTGGTGTTCACCGGTTTGGTGTCCTTCATAGGAGCGTCGCGTCCTCCGATGCCCTGAGAATCAGACACCACCACAACATTTACAAATATAGCTCACGACAAAATCAACGATTACTGTAGATATAGACCCAGCTCTGAAGACCCAGAGTAATTCAGTATGTAAATATTTCATATGACGTCACCGGCATCTGCTCAGTTCTGCCCTTTGAGGCAATGGAGGATTTACAAACTTATCCTGAATATCCAATACAGCAGTTGTGTGTGTGTGTGTGTGTGTGTGTGTGTGTGTGTGTGTGTGTGTGTGTGTGAGAGTGTGAGAGTGTGAGAGAGAGTGTCTGTGTGTGAGTGTGCAGTGAGTGAGTACTTAATTATCAACTACACATTATACACCGAGTGAGTGAGTGAGTGAGTGAGTGTGTGTGTGAGTGGTTGAGTGAGTGAGTGAGTGAGTGTCGTGGAGTGAGTGAGTGAGTGAGTGAGTGTGTGCGTGTAGTGAGTGAGTGAGTGAGTGAGTGAGTGAGTGAGTGAGTGAGTGAGTGAGTGAGTGAGAGAGAGAGAGAGTGAGTGAGTGAGTGAGTGTGTGTGTGTGTGTGTGTGTGTGTGTGTGTGTGTGTGTGTGTGTGTGTGATCTGTGTGAGAGTGTGTGTGCGTGAGAGATTGTGTGTGTGTGTGAGTGAGTGAGTGTGTGTTCTCTGCTCTGTCTCCTGTAGTGAGTGAGTGAGAGAGAGAGAGTGTGTGTGTGTGTTGTGTCAGTGTGTGTGTGTTGGGCTGTGTGTGTGTGAGTGTGTGTGTTGCCCATTCTGAGTGTGTGTGTGAGTGAATCTGAGAGAGAGAGTGTGTGTGTGTGAACTATAATCCACGAACAGAACATAGAGAGAGAGCAGTGAGTGAGTGAGTGTGTGAGTGAGTGAGTGAGAGAGAGAGTGTAGTGACAAGAGTGTGTGTGAGAGAGTGTGTGTGTGTGTGTGTGTGTGTGTGTGTGTGTGTGTGTAAAATATAATATCAAATATTTAAAATTCAAGCATACTTTCCCAAAAGAATGTGCCGAACGTCCAATATTACGTCCGCGCAAGAGAGCAAAAATAGCGTCCAATGGGGTAAGAAAAATAATCTTAATTCAAAGGCTAAACAAGATTATTTTTCTTGCCCCATTGGCAGATATTTTTGCTGGTTAATATAATTTTTAATCCTTTTTTTCAGAGAATAAGACATAATATCTTACATTTCACTACTGATTATATTCTGTATAACGGAGTATGTGACGAATAAATCCTTGAATATCTTTAGTCAGTTTACTTAAATGCATCTTGATTCAAGAATTCTTAGTATTTTTGTCTTGTGTTCTAGTATAAATGTCTAAGCATGAAAACCATATTTTGCAGTGTAAAGCGTGACACAGCAGCTCTGCTGAGTGTGTTCTAGTGTATTTACCTGGAGCCAGAGCTTGTAGTTGACGTGATCTTTGGGCTGGCCGTTAATGGTGCACTGGAAGGTGGCCGTCTGTCTGGCGTTGACCTCCACGCTCTTGATGTGCAAGAAGTGAGGCGTGTTCACTGACAGACAGAGAGAGAATCAGTGAGCCAGAGCTGAGAACATTACAGAGAATCAACTCAAACGACTCGGGGAATCGACTCAGACGACTCGGTGACTCGACTCAAACGACTCAGGGAATCGACTCAAACGACTCTGTGACTCGACTCAAACGACTCGGGGAATCAACTCAAACGACTCGGGGAATCAACTCAAAACTCCAACGACTCGGGGAATCAACTCCAACGACTCGGGGAATCAACTCAAACGACTCGGGGAATCAACTCAAACGCCTCGGGGAATCAACTCAAACGCCTCGGGGAATCAACTCAAACGACTCGGGGAATCAACTCAAAACTCAACGATTCGGGGAATCATCACAAATGACTCGGGGAATCAACTCAAACGACTCGTGTAATCAACTCAAACGACTCGGGGAATCAACTCAAACGACTCGGGGAATCAACTCAAACGACTCGGGGAATCAACTCAAACGACTCGGGGAATCAACTCAAACGACTCGGGGAATCAACTCAAACGACTCGGGGAATCAACTCAAACGACTCGGGAATCAACTCAAACGACTCGGAGAATCAACTCAAACGACTCGGGGAATCAACTCAAACTCAACGACTCGGGGAATCAACTCAAACGACTCGGAGAATCAACTCAAACGACTCGGAGAATCAACTCAAAACTCAACGACTCGGGGAATCAACTCAAACGACTCGTGGAATCAACTCAAACGACTCGGAGAATCAACTCAAACGACTCGTGGAATCAACTCAAAACTCAACGACTCGGAGAATCAACTCAAAACTCAACGAATCAACTCAAACGACTCGGAGAATCAACTCAAACGACTCGGAGAATCAACTCAAACGACTCGGAGAATCAACTCAAAACTCAACGACTCGGGGAATCAACTCAAACGACTCGGGGAATCAACTCAAACTCAACGACTCGGAATCAACTCAAACGACTCGGGGAATCAACTCAAACGACTCGGAGAATCAACTCAAACGACTCGGGGATCAACTCAAAACTCAACGACGGGGAATCAACTCAAACGACTCGGGAATCAACTCAAAACTCAACGACTCGGGGAATCAACTCAAACGACTCGGGGAATCAACTCAAACGACTCGGGGAATCAACTCAAACGACTCGGGAATCAACTCAACTCAAACGACTCGGGGAATCAACTCAAACTCAAACGACTCGGGGATCAACTCAACTCAAACTCAACGACTCGGGGAATCAACTCAAAACTCAAACGACTCGGGGAATCAACTCAAACGACTCAAACTCAAACGACTCTCAACTCAAACGGGGGAATCAACTCAAACGACTCGGTGAATCAACTCAAACGACTCGGGGAATCAACTCAAACGACTCGGGGAATCAACTCAACTCAAACTCAAATCTCAAACGACTCGGGGAATCAACTCAAACTCAAACGACTCGGTGAATCAACTCAAACGACTCGGTGAATCAACTCAAACGACTCGGTGAGACTCGGGAAATCAACTCAAACGACTCGGTGAATCAACTCAAACGACTCAAAAGACTCGGGTCAACTCACTCAAACGACTCGGGGAATGACTCGGTGAAACAACTCAAAAGACGACTCAAACGACTCGGGTAATCGACTCAAAAGACTGGGTGACTCAACTCAAACGACTCGGGAATTAACTCAAACAACTCGGTGAATCAACTCAAAACTCAAACGACTTGGGAAATCAACTCAAACGACTCGGGGAATCAACTCAAACGACTCGGTGAATCAACTCAAACGACTCGGTGAATCAACTCAAACGACTCGGTGAATCAACTCAAAAGACTCGGGAAATCGACTCAAACGACTCGGGTAATCGACTCAAACGACTCGGGTAATCGACTCAAACGACTCGGGTAATCGACTCAAACGACTCGGGTAATCGACTCGGGTCGGGTAATCACTCAAACGACTCGGGTAATCGACTCAAACGACTCGGGTAATCGACTCAAACGACTCAACGACTCAAACGACTCGGGGAATCAACTCAAACGACTCGGGGAATCAACTCAAACGACTCGGGGAATCAACTCAAACGACTCGGGGAATCAACTCAAACGACTCGGGTAATCGACTCAAACGACTCGGGTAATCGACTCAAACGACTCAACTCAAACGACTCGGGGAATCGACTCAACTCGGGTAAACTCAAACGACTCGGGGAATCAACTCCAACGACTCGGGGAATCAACTCAAACGACTCGGGAATCAACTCAAACGACTCGGGGAATCAACTCAAACGAAATCGACTCGGGGAATCAACTCAAACGACTCAAACGACTCGGGGAATCAACTCAAACGACTCGGGTAATCGACTCGGGTAATCAACTCAAACGACTCGGGGAATCAACTCAAACGACTCGGGAATCAACTCAAACGACTCGGTAATCGACTCATCAACTCAAACGACTCGGGTCAACTCAAACGACTCAAATCAACTCAAACGACTCGGGTAATCGACTCAAACGACTCAACGACTCAAACGACTCGGGTAATCGACTCAAACGACTCAACTCAAACGACTCGGGTAATCGAAACTCAAACGACTCAGGGAATCAACTCAAACGACTCGGGTAATCGACTCAAACGACTCGGGTAATCACTCAAAAGACTGGGTAATCAACTCAACTCAAACGACTCGGGTAATCAACTCAAACGACTCAATCAACTCAAAAGACTCGGGTAATCGACTCAAACGACTCGGGTAATCGACTCAAACGACTCGGGTAAACTCAAACGACTCAAACGACTCGGTGAATCAACTCAAACGACTCGGGGAATCAACTCAAACGATTCGGGGAATCAACTCAAACGACTCGGGGAATCAACTCAAAAGACTGGGTGACTCAACTCAAACGACTCGGGGAATCAACTCAAACGACTCGGGTATCAACTCAAACGACTCGGGGAATCAACTCAAACGACTCGGGGAATCAACTCAACTCAAACGACTCGGTGAATCAACTCAAACGACTCGGGTAATCGACTCAAATGACTCGGGTAATCGACTCAAACGACTCGGGTAATCGACTCAAACGACTCGGGTAATCGACTCAAACGACTCGGGTAATCGACTCATCAACGACTCAAACTCAAACGACTCGGGTAATCGACTCAAACGACTCAGTGAATCAAACGACTAAGTGTATCAACTCACAACTCAGAATCTCAAACGACTCGGGTAATCGACTCAAACGACTCGGGTAATCGACTCAAACGACTCGGGTAATCAACTCAAACGACTAAGTGTATCAACTCAAACAACTCAGGGAATCAACTCAAACGACTCAGGGAATCAACTCAAACGACTCAGGGAATCAACTCAAACGACTCAGTGAATCACGTGCGGAGCTCCTCCAGGCGTCTTTCACCTGTGAAACTGCAGTGAATCAACTCAAACGACTCAGTGAATCACGTGCATAGCTCCTCCAGACGTCTTTCACCTGTGAAACTGCAGTGAATCAACTCAAACGACTCAGTGACTCAACTCAAACGACTCAGTGACTCAACTCAAACGACTCAGTGAATCGCGTGCGGAGCTCCTCCAGGCCTCTTTCACCTGTGAAACTACAGTGAATCAACTCAAACGACTCAGTGACTCAACTCAAACGACTCAGTGACTCAACTCAAACGACTCAGTGAATCAACTCAAACGACTCAGTGACTCAACTCAAACGACTCAGTGAATCACGTGCATAGCTCCTTCAGACGTCTTTCACCTGAAACTCAAATCAAACGACTCAAACGACTCAGTGACTCAACTCAAACGACTCTGTGACTCAACTCAAACGACTCAGTGAATCACGTGCGGAGCTCCTCCAGACGTCTTTCACCTGTGAAACTGCAGTGAATCAACTCAAACGACTCAGTGACTCAACTCAAACGACTCAGTGAATCACGTGCGGAGCTCCTCCAGACGTCTTTCACCTGTGAAACTGCAGTGAATCAATCATAAAATGGATCGGCACACGTTCACTCAGCACATTTCCATCAGGATATTACAGGATCAGCCGCTGCGGTTCAAGGGCAGCGAGGAGCGTTCTCCAGACGCAGCACTTAGAGAAACACGCGAGGAAAGGTCAGAGAGACACCGAACACATCAGACTGAATGAGAAACCGGCCATCAGCCGCAGAACCAGGACAAACGGAGACAGAACCAGCCAAAGGGGAGAAGAAATTAAATCCTTAACGAAGAAATTAAAGAAGAAATCTTACAAGGAAATTAGAAATGTTGCTTGAGCAACTAACTGAAATAAGCTATATATACAGTATATATATATATATATATTATTGCTGTCAAATGATTAATCACGATTAATCACATTAAAAATAAGTTTTTGTTTACATAATATATGTATGTAGTCTGTGTATATTTATTATGGATATATAAATACACACATAGAATATATATTGAAACTATTTACATGTCTATATTTTTATTCACATAATTTATATTATAAATAAATATGTATTTATTATACAAATATAAAAAAATTCTGAAATATATACTTGCATGTGTGTGTATTTATATATACATAATTAACATACACACATATATTATGTAAACAAAAACTTATTTTGGATGTGATTAATCATTTGACAGCACTAATATTTACATTTATATATATGCATGCATGTATGTATGTATGTATGTATATATATATATATATATACACACACACACTTTGTTTTGTTTAGTTAATTTTTAGTATTGATTTATTATAGATACAATAACTGGACTATATATATATATAAAATAAATAAATAAAACCTAAAATTCAAATAAAAATAGATTTTTATTAAAAATTTAATTAAACAAAATACAAAAATTACTAAATTCAACTAATTAAAAGGAGGACTAAAACTATAGAAATAAAATTAACATTGTTTAAGATTAAAGAAAAACTACAATATGACATAACTAATAATAAAATAACACTAATGAACACATACACACACACATTTAACTGGATCACACTGTTAAAATAAATAAATACTAAAACTGACTTAAAACTAAATCAATTTTAAAATAGAGCTAAATATATAAAAATGAAACCTAAAAAACTTTCTAAAAAGTATGATATAAATACTACTGAAATACTGCTGTGCACATAAACACACAAACATGTGATGCATTTAATTGGAAATGTTTATGTTTGTGAAAGAAGCACGAGGAACACATCAGCCTGAATGAGAAACATACATCAGATTCATAAGAAAAAATTAATTCGAGTTACAGCGGATGAAATCAGAGTAACTAGTGACGTAATGAAAGTTCATGCGATCTGAATTAGTCGTGACCTTCATTTAAAGATCTGAACTGAACCGATCTGATACTGGAGGATTGATGAGCTGCATGCATTACTCTGGAAATGAAGCGATTTCACGTGTAAACGAAGGAACGAGGGAAGAGAGAGACGGAGAGAGAGAACGACTCCATGAGTGATGAATAACAAGAGGAGAGATGGATGAGCAGGTGAACGAGTGAAGGACAAACATCAGACGCTCAGAGAAACACGCTTTCATTTATCAGCTGATGAATCTCTTATACGAGACGTTCTGAGACCATTATTAATTACCAGATTTATATCTGTGATAATCAACTGTTGTTTATGAAAACTGATCCTTACAAAAGCAGCGGTGGAGCTTCGGCATTTAAAGGACCAGAGAAAAACAAGTAATTCAATGTGGGGTTGTTTCAGTGTTATTGTTATTGTTAACGGCAACTATAATGCTAAAAATTGATTTTTCGATTACTGAAATAAAATTAAATATAAACATGAATTAAAAACTTAAAATGTTGCCCTGAACACTACCTGAAATAAAACATGTTTTGGGTAAAGTACTAAAATAAAATTACATTTAAAAAAAACTGGAAAAAAATTAAATACAAAAATAAAACCTTTACGAAAAGGTATTAATTTAAAATATATTATTTTAAAATATTTCTACAAAGTAGCTTTTTACTTTGGCTTCCATCTAGGATTTTCTGTGTTTTATTTTATTATTATTTGGTTTTAAGTTCCATGTTTTGTTATGTATTTTACAGCATGTAAATTAATTTTTGTCTTGCTATATTAATAACTTTACTTGTTTTCATGTAAAGTGCTTGTTCTAATGTAAATTTCCTTTTTTTCTGCTGCATTCTTGTACAAAAGGTGCTATGAAAACTACATTTATTATCTAATAATTATTAATAAAAATGAAAAAAGCACATAAAAATACTAAAAATGAAACTAAATTAAACAAAAAAAATGAAGATAAAAATAAAAGGTCATTCAAAATATTAATATGTAATATATTAATGAATACATAATGTATTCATATATAATAAGAAATACTAAAATAACACTTTTTCTAACACAAAGCATCATATGCCTTCAGAAGATTTGAAATACATAAGTCATAAGTCATAAAGGTGACTGTTATGATTCTTCAGTGAGTCTGTGTTTGAAGCTTCAGCTCAAGATTAACTCAAGGAGAGTAAATGAGGACATAATGATCATATCTGGGTGAATCGCATCTTTAAAATGTGGCTGGATCACCAACAACAGCAGCCTGGACTGTGACTAACCAGCTAATCGGCTATTGGTTAATATTAACTAACCCACGCAGCCTCCTCAGTGACATCAGCTGAAAAAGAAATAAAAACAACTACCAAACGGTCGAAGTGACTCACGTTCAAACAAAACACACACACACACACACTCGCTCTCACTCACACACACACACACACACACACGCTCACACACTCACACACACGCTCGTTCTCACTCACACACACACACACACACACACTCTCTCGCTCTCACTTACTCACACACACACACACACACGCACACACTCTCACACACACACGCACACGCAATCTTACACACACACACACACACACACACACACACACACACACACACAGAGTGTTTGGTGACTCTGTTCTTTAATCTGCTTTCAAAGGAAGCACGTCTGCGGTCAGTACTGTGTGGCGGCAGCAGATAGTGAAGCCGTTTGATACACATGTTCACATCTCATAACACTTACTGCACTGATGGCCCTGACGTGAGATTCCTCTGACGGACAGCAGACCCCGTTCACCGGACACCACCGCCTCAAACACCAGCTAAACCAGAGACACAGAGACAGAGTCAGTCTGAGAGAACCATCAAACACAAACCAGAGACACAGAGTCAGTCTGAGAGAACCATCAAACACAACACTTCATTAGCATTAACAGAGATTCACAACAGACACCACGGGAAACACCAGTGTGTGCTCATGCTTTGGTCAGTTTTGAGGTCTGTTTTGTTTCCATATCATGTTTTCTGTCACACTAGTTGATCACAAACGTCTGTAAGTGTGTGTGTGTGTCGATTGTGTGGTTTTAGTGATGTTTTCTCTAGTCAGAGAAATGCGGGAGTGTTGTGCAAATCAGCGATTTTTTAAAATGTTTAAATTAAGAACATGTTGCAAATATATATGTACAGGACTGTGTAGAGCACAAAACAAGACTGTCGTAATTTCTAAATAAATAATTTAAGACGAAAATACTCTCTGATGATCTGGCCGCGGTGTGTTCTGGGTACCCATTGGTTTCAAGTAAGCTCGTGAACATGCTTGTTTTAAGGGGTATCTACCCCTTCCTCTTACCCCTACCCCTCGATCAAAACCAGAACTAGCCCTTACTCTCACGTGAACACGCTAAACCAAGGGGAAGGGGTACGACAGAGAATTAGGATTCACCCTAACACTGGAGCAGATCTATGTTGTCCTGTGTTTCTCAGGATCTGATGAGCATGTTGTCACGTGTTGTTTGGAGCACCTGTGAGCGTCTCCGGTTAAAGCCAATCGCTCAGATGACATGAGCGCTGACATCAGGCCGGCCTGTGGCGCTGCTCCTCTCATGTTCTCCTCCTCCTCGTATGGTGCATGGAGGATCTCGTGCACGTGCCAGAGACGCTCCAGTGCTTAACCGGGCCAAAAGTCCTGATCTCATCACTGGCCGTTTGCAAAAATACAACACGGGCTGCGCTTACTGGATGCAAAACACATGACGGTGCGCAGATCTGATTATGATTATGATGAAAAACACAATAACTCTGCTGCATCATCACCAACGCCTGCATGTGGTATGATGATATGAATCTTTCCTATTTTGACAAATAAAAATATATCAGATGATAATACCACAGTACTTTTCTGATACTGAAATATTGCATATTACCATATTAATGCACCATCATATTTGTGTATAATCTTAAAAACACAATGTGATGGCCATATGACTTTGTATCAGTCAAAAAGCAGCGTGAATGTATTGAGTGTCTTTTTTGTGAACTAAAACTAATAAATATTGTGCACGCTGAAATAACATGATTAATATGAGATGAAAGCTTAAACGGAAATGAGATGTTGAAATAAAATAAGTACTAAAATTAATCAATTTTTATAGAAATATAAATACATTAAAGGCAAAAATAAATATTAAAATGACAAATGCACAATGACATTTTAAAAACTGTGTCTAATCAAACTTTTCTCCTAATTAAAAGTTAAATGAAAACTGCTGATGACATGAAAAAAACATCAGATGAAAATATGAAACAGTTTAAAGTATAATATTATAATACAATATTACCAGCAATACTGTGATATTTCATATACCACGGTACTCATTACCATGTTCAGATAATATTCACACGTCACTTTAATGAATTACCGCGGTAGCATGTCTACAGTAGCGCCGTGCTTTCTCTGGTCCGAGTCATTATCGCTCTCAGAGTTCAGTCTTTAACATCATTCAGCAGTAAATGAACCTGAATGAGACTCTGTCAATGCGGCCTGAACAAAAGAGCAAATTAAATGAGTCATTAGCGGCACACAGATCACTTTATTAGGCCAATCAAATAGATTTTCATTGTGCTGTCGTTTAGCAGACGCTCGCCAGCTTTAATTATGGTTTTATGACGGACTCGTGCAAGAGCGAGACGTGAGATTCTCACCGAGGACACCGAGGACATCAACGCTCAGTCCCACCATCTTATAATTGCATATGTCTTTGTCTTGTAGTGTACAGTGCAATACTCATATATATGTCTGATGTGTATGTGTGTGTGTGTGTGTCTCTGTGTGTGTGTGTGTGTGTGTGTGTGTGTGTGTAGTGTGTAGTGTATGTACTATGTGTGTGTGTGTGTGTGTGTCTGTGTGTGTGTGTGTGTGTGTGTGTGTCTCTGTGTCGGTGTGTGTGTGTCTGTGTGTGTGTGTAGTGTGTATGTCTTTGTGTGTGTGTGTGTGTGTGTCTGTCTGTCTGTGTGTGTGTATGTCTGTGTGTGTGTGTGTGTGTGTGTGTGTGTGTGTGTGTGTGTGTGTGTGTGTGTGTGTGTGTGTGTGTGTGTCTGTGTGTGTGTCTGTCTGTCTGTGTGTGTGTGTGTGTGTGTGTGTGTGTGTGTGTGTGTGTGTGTGTGTGTGTGTGTGTGTGTGTGTGTGTGTGTGTGTAGTGTGTTTGTGTCTGTGTGTGTCTGTGTCTGTGTGTGTGTGTGTGTGTGTGTGTAGTGTGTGTGTGTGTGTGTGTGTGTGTGTGTGTGTGTGTGTGTGTGTGGTAGATGTGTGTGTGTAGTGTGTGTCTGTGTGTGTGTGTCTGTCTGTCTGTCTGTGTCTGTCTGTCTGTGTGTGTGTGTGTGTGTGTGTGTGTGTGTGTGTGTGTGTGTGTGTCTGTGTGTGTCTGTGTTATATACATGTATAAAATTACTAACAATAAGACAAAAATATAAATGAACAGTGCATTAAGTTTTCAGGTAAAAATAGAAATTAAATCATTAAATTTAAAATGAAACACTGAATTAAATATACACCGATCTTTTTTTAAAGCTATTAGTTTTTCATTTTGTTGTTTTTTTGGTTTCTTTAAGCAGGTTTATTAGGTTGCTGTCACTTTAAGACCAAATGCATTTTCTGTTTTTAAGTTGGAGTTTGTTTTTACTGGATCAACTTATAATCTCATGAATAAAATTAATTATGAAGTAAAGAAATATAACTTCAGTCTCCACATGAATATCTGTAATTGAAGATACTATATTTTAAATATGCTTCTCGTTTATTTTGATCCGAAGAGAAAAAACTTTCTGAATAAAACAAACCAGAATAATCTGATCTCAGTTCTTCTCTAATCACATAATTACTCTCTTGTTAAAGTTTAGTTTGTTTCACTGGGTTTCGGACACACATGACCTCCTGTAACACCCATCCGTGCATCACATGACAGACGATGTTAATAATCACATTTAGAAAATGAATAGTGTTTATCTTCAGCGTTCGAGTCTGATCTCTTTAGTTCTGGTGTTTATTTTCAAAAGACTCGAGCCGCATGTGTTTGTCAATCAGTATTAAACGCTCAGTTTCTCAGCTCCGCAGAGGTCACGTTCATCCTCCATCTCACCTGTGCGTTATAAATAACCAGCGTCGAGTGTCACGGCATTACGGCACCGACACAATTCACATACTCAAACTATCCTGTCAATTAAAACCGAAGCGAGCGCGATGCAATTAGTCATTGTGCACTAGAAGAAAAGCACAACGGGAGTTAAAAACACAAACCCTGTAATTACAAAATAAGAGCGCGGACGATTTTCCCCGTGTCCAGGTGGTTTCATCTTAAGATACAGTGCAATTACACAAACCAGCAATTAGCCAAGAATCGCTAATTAGCCACCGCACTGAAGAATTGGAGATTGCATTGTTTGCATTAAAAAGTCACAATCGCATTTCTCAGCAATTACACGCGCCGCGGCAGCATGCAGACAGGATTGGTGTCTCTCGGCAGATGCTGCTTATTTCTCGGAGGACTTCTGGACGCTGCTGTTGTCAGTCGTCCAGCAGTCTCTCGCAGGAGGCGTTTGACGAGCGTGTCTGAGCATCGGGGTTATGTGTTAGCGAGAGGACGCTGATGCTCATGATAAAATACTGACTCGAGATGAAGTGTGCTCCCGACGGAGCAGAAAACACACATCACACACAGCACGGAGAGTCTCACATGAGTCTGCTCTTGAGCTTCAGAAGAGATCTCGACGATGCTGGGCCGGGATTTGACGAGAGAGGGAAGTGTGCAATTAAATATCAGTCTCAATTTGTATTCTCAGGAGTATTGAAGAAGCACAGAGCAAATCAATAATTGATATTTGCTTTGATATTAAACAGTGATGCAGAAACTACAACATACATAAATGTATTCACCAGTAGGTGGCGATGAGTGACGGTCTTTATGAATGAGTCATTGAATCATTCACTGAACCAATTAAACAAAACAGTGATTCATTAAGAAATAAACCAAAATACGGTCAACGAATGAGTCACTGAATCATTTACTGAACCGATTAAACAAAACAGTGATTCATTCAGAAATAAACCAAAATAATTTATGAATGAGTCATTGAATCATTTACTGAACCGATTACAACAAAACAGTGATTCGTTCAGAAGCAAACCAAGTTATTGTCCATATGTGTGAGTCATTGAATCGTTTTTTCCAAAAGCACAAATAATGATTATTTCCAAACAAGTTGCTGCAGCCTGTATTTACACCACGCCGGGCTGGTTCGGCCCGTCCAGAGGAGAACTGCCCCCCCGACTGAGCCTGGTTTCTCCCAAGGTGGTTTCTTCATTGAAACATCAATGAACTGACTTTAGCTGGAACATGACTCTTTGTTATTGTCCTCTTGCGTTATTGACTATGCTCCTGTTTGGGGTCTGTAAAGCTGCTTTGACACAATCAGTATTGTATACAGCGCTACATAAATAAAGGTGACTTGATTCAATAAATTATATGTTATATAAATTAGATACATTCATGCAAAATGCATAAATGCATCTGAAATGTTATATAAATTAACTGAAAAATGAACTCTATTATTATTCATATTTCAGGTTTTGTATTTAAATGTATTAATTGAAATGTAATTGTCTGTGTGTGTTAAGCTCCATTATGTCAGTCAGAGTGTGAACACAGCATGTGCTGCTCTGTGGTGGTGTCTGTTCGGCCCAGTTCATTTCCTAACACCTCTCTTTGTGTCCATATGTTCATCCCTGATGAAAGAGCTTTTATCCAGGAAACGCCTCTCATCAGATGCTGAATGTCGTACGCCGAGGGTTCGAGGGACTTCCGCAGGTCGGTACAAACCAAACTCATGTGTGAGGCCGACGGGGGAGCGTTTCATCGAAACATAATTGCACTTCCTCTTTTAATTAAAGCGGCGGCGGCGGCGCGTGGACCAGCGGGAAGATGCTGCAGTCTGGCAGGTGTCGAGTCGTCCAACACGAGCCACTTTGTAAGTTTGTGTCGAGAGCAACGAGAAACATAATGAATTAATGAGACGCGCCGCGGCGCTGGATGACAGCGGAAGCGGTGGATACGAACGAAGTTCAATTATCTGTTCTTTTGACTTGTTAAAAAAAGACCCTCTAGCGTTCCCTATTCCTTTTTCTATCCTATATACTGTGTTTTATTTACTATATCAACACACAAAAAAACTTGTGTACTGCGTTAGGCTAACGAGACGTCTCACAGCACTCAGCACAACATATTATTGCTCATTTTGATTGCTTTAATTAAGTCACTTTGGATAAATGACCGTATGTGTCTCTGGAGCACAGAAGCAGTCATAAGCAGCAGCTATATTTGAAGCAATAACCAACAATGCATTGTATGGCTCACAATTATACATTTTTATTTTATGACAAAAATCATTAGATATTAAGATCATGTTCCATGAAGATATTTGGTACATTTCCAACTATAAACTCAATTATTGATTAGTAATATGCATTGCTAAGAACTTCATTTGAAAATTTTTAAAGATGATTTTCTTAATATCTAGATTTTTTGCACCGGGTTATTGTAATAACCCAGTGAGATTATGTCTGATCTGATCATCATCAGTCTGTCTGGAATAACATGAAGAAACAGAACAAACTCAGATCAGACAAAATCTCACTGGGCTATTACAATTAATGGCCAAATATAATGTAAACTGATATTTCCTACTGACACACTACAGCAAAATATACAAATAACTGACTTAAAACCATTGTTAGCTGCTGAAAACACTAGTGTTACAATCATTTTGGCCACCGCTGTAAATCTGACATTTTTTAAATTGACCCATGTGACTGGTTTTGTGGTCCAGGGTCAGAAATATAAATGTCCTCATGAATCAACACGTCCTCACCTGGTAGAAGTTGGGCCAGAAGGTGCTGACGGCCAGCTCCACCTGCTGCCATCTCTTCAGAGCCGGACCGGACGAGTTCCACACAGCGACGCCCAGCGGACTGTTGTTCTCCTTCACGTAGATGAGGATCTGTCCGGGGCTCGAACCCTCTCGCCCGGCGCCGTAATACTGGAATATGACGCAGTGGGTGTCGTTCTCTTTGAACTGCGGCATGTAGAGCTGCGCTCGCTGACCTGAGACCCGGCCCGATGTGTTCACCATCATGAACGCTGAACCTGAGGACGGGAGATATCAACGTTACCAGTGCTGGGAAAGGTACTTGAGTAATGCATTCAAAAAATTACGTATTACGTTACTTAGTTACTTTTTATGGAAAGTAAAGCGTTACGCTACTTTTCACGTCTGTGCAGGGCTTGCTTGTTTGATTTTAATATAAAAAGTTATATTTTTTGGCAAATATAAAGCTCTTTCACACCAAAAGCATGTGAGTGTGTGTGTGTTTGTGTTTGAGTGCGTGTGTGTGTGTGTATGTGTTTGCGTGAGCATTTGTGTGTGTGCGTGTTTGAGTGCGTGTGTGTGCGTGTTTGTGTGTGTGTTTGCGTGAGCATTTGTGTGTGTGTGTGTGTGTTTGAGTGCGTGTGTGCGTGTGTGTGCGTGTTTGTGTGTGTGTTTGCGTGAGCATTTGTGTGTGTGCGTGTTTGAGTGCGTGTGTGTGTGTGTGTGTGTGTGTGTGTGTGTGTGTGCGTGCATGTGCATGTTTGTGTGTGTGTGTGTTTGTGTGTGCATGTGTTTGCGTGAGCATTTGTGTGTGCGCGTGTGTGCGTGTTTGAGTGCGTGTGTGTGTGTGTGTTTGTGTGTGTGTGCATGTGTGTGTAACTAGCTCAGGTGTGTGAAGTGTTTGCTGGACTAACAGCGCAGTGGAAAAACAGCTAAAGACAGAAAGCGTGTTTCTAAAGCGGTTAATGAGTAGCTTCTGGACGGAAAGCAGATGTTGATTTAGAGCCGCGTGTTTGTTTGTCCGGAGCGACTGAATCTCATTTAACCCTCATTTATACGGCATGAAAACAAGAAAAACTCTGCAGCATTTAACTCTAGAAAGCTGCTGTATCATATCAGACGTATGAAATTCTCTAAAAATTAAAGATAAAATGTAATTTCTCTTTCATTTTCTTTCTAAATGATCAAACTTTACTTGTA
>CM049886.1:650000-652500 GCA_027474115.1 Schizopygopsis malacanthus | reverse complement strand
CTTATATCCCACTCCTCCGTGTTGGAGAACTCCTTATTTTTATCTCCCTTTCTCCGTCTCACTCGCTGTTTCTCATTTCTCCGGCGCAGTGATCTCTCCTTTTGTTTTCTACATGCGTCTTTCTATCGCTCTGTGTTACTGCGGCTCTCTCGTCTGTCTGCACTAAAGTTTACCAGAGGATTTGGGATGGCCGGACTGTGCGTTTCCGCTACTCGGAGCTGCGCCGGTTGAAATAGAAGCGCTCAGGTTTTAGATCATAACCTTATATTTTGGTGTAGGTCGGGTCCGTGTGGGATGGGTCCGGAAGCGGTCCGCCTGTTAGAGAGAGAAAGTGACGTCGAGCAGAAGAGTGAAACCACACACGTCTGCTCTTCTTCTCTTCCCCTTCAGCAGAAGAGATTCTTTGATTTGTTCTGCTCTCTGCGGCTCTAAAGGAGGATTTCCGGAATGAGGTGTTGAAGAGAGAGACGTCGAGCCGCTTCAGAGTCTGTGTCTCTTTCAGCGATCCATCACGGCCTTGTTAGCGCTGAACTCTAACGGGTGGCGTCCAGACGCGGCGGCGCTAACGACGGCTCGTTAGCAGCAGCCCATTAAAGCCTCTGTTATCACTGAAACAATCGCACTCTTCAAAGCCTTTAGAAATAATAGCCTTCACACAGACGTCCATCTGCAGAAACTACACCTGGAGGGGAAATGAGGGGCGGGGCTTGATCACATTCATCAGGACGTGATTGGATAGTGGAAAAGTGGGCGTTGCCAAACAGTGAATATTTCAGTAGTTATTACGAATTATTGAAATCGAACTGGATTGGAACTGAGATGCAGACATGACGCAGAAATATGAATTTGAGGAATTAAAACTGTAATTTAAAGATATGCCTATAACGAGTTTTAAATAAAGAAGCCAAGTTTGTCAAGAGATCATAAAGATAACTCTTCATCATACAGATTATAAATACATAACTAAACATTTTAATAAAATATATTTATTAATGTTATTATACATATTTAAACTACTATATAAATTTACAATATTTAAGTAGTAGTAATAATAATAATAATAATAATAAATAATAATGTAGAAATATAACAGATGCATCTTTATAATATACATAGTTAATTAAGCATTTATATATATTATTATAATTTTTTCATAATATATATAATTTTTATTTCAGTAATATAATTTAGTAATAACTATTCACACATATATATATATATATATACTTATAAATCTTTATAATATAAATATATAATTAAACATTTAAATAAAATATCTATATTTATATAATTTGAATTACTACAATACTATTAATTATATTATTTATACTGCTCATCAAGATATAACAGAATGACAGTGTATATATGTAAATAGACTCCAAGTATATAATTAAATATACAAATAAAATAGTATATACTTATTATACTCCACTCATATTCCTAATAATGAATGAATGATTACTGATCTGACATGTTGTAGATGCGCTTGCTTGTGTTTAATAAGTGAACACGAGTCTCTGATTCGACAGACGTGACCCTGCAACAAATCACCTCCCAACAGGAGCACAGGCATCCCAGCATGCACTGCTTCAGCGTCGTTCTGTTCTAATCAATCCCAGCATGCACCGCTTCAGCGTCGTTCTGTTCTAATCAATCCCAGCATGCACCGCTTCAGCGTCGTTCTGTTCTAATCAATCCCAGCATGCACCGCTTCAGCTCCGTTCTGTTCTAATCAATCCCAGCATGCACCGCTTCAGCTCCGTTCTGTTCTAATCAATCCCAGCATGCACCGCTTCAGCGTCTTTCTGTTCTAATCAATCCCAGCATGCACTGCTTCAGCGTCGTTCTGTTCTAATCAATCCCAGCATGCACCGCTTCAGCTTCGTTCTGTTCTAATCAATCCCAGGATCCCAGCATGCTGTTCTACCGCTTCAGCTCCGTTCTGTTCTAATCAATCCCAGCATGCACTGCTTCAGCGTCGTTCTGTTCTAATCAATCCCAGCATGCACCGCTTCAGCTCCGTTCTGTTCTAATCAATCCCAGCATGCACTGCTTCAGCGTCGTTCTGTTCTAATCAATCCCAGCATGCACCGCTTCAGCGTCGTTCTGATCTAATCAATCCCAGCATGCACCGCTTCAGCTCCGTTCTGTTCTAATCAATCCCAGCATGCACTGCTTCAGCTCCGTTCTGTTCTAATCAATCCCAGCATGCACCGCTTCAGCGTCGTTCTGATCTAATCAATCCCAGCATGCACCGCTTCAGCTCCGTTCTGTTCTAATCAATCCCAGCATGCACTGCTTCAGCTCCGTTCTGTTCTAATCAATCCCAGCATGCACTGCTTCAGCTCCGTTCTGATCTAATCAATCCCAGCATGCACCGCTTCAGCTCCGTTCTGTTCTAATCAATCCCAGCATGCACTGCTTCAGCGTCGTTCTGTTCTAATCAATCCCAGCATGCACCGCTTCAGCGTCGTTCTGTTCTAATCAATCCCAGCATGCA
>CM049886.1:640000-645000 GCA_027474115.1 Schizopygopsis malacanthus | reverse complement strand
ATTCTATTGACTTTTAACTTCTGTTCCAAAACCTGCCAACTTATAATAAACATTTTAATAATTCACAAATGTAATAATCATATAATATTATAATTATATACAAATATCTTATTTATTTATAATACTATTTAGGCAAAATAATAGCACTAATAGTTATTATTATTATGCTTTAAAAAAAAAAATATTTAAAGTATTTTGAGGAAAATTAATAATTAATTTGAATGCAATGCATTTTGGTTAAACTTTATTTTCACAGAAAACTGCAAGAGGCCAAAGTCTGGAGCCGAGTTATCATGTAATAGTGAACATAACTATAACAATCTTTCAGCACGTTTCAGTAACTCCACGTGCTGTTTATCCATAATAGCATGTTTGTGTTTGAGATATGACGTCACCGGCGGCTTTAATGCATCGGACAGCAGAAATATGAGCAAATAAATCCCAGCGAGGTGGAAAGTGTGGTTACTGACGTGAAAGAAGCAGAAGAAATCACAAACTGTCGAATATGACGGGTTTTTAATAATAACTCTGGGAGTGTGAGCGAAGAACCAATCAGAGATGAGGTTTGCTCAATCACATGATCATCAGAAGAACCAATCAGAGATGAGGTTTGCTCAATCACATGATCATCAGGACTGAGACCGCTGCCAATAAACCCTGGAACTCCAGCAAACACACAGATCTGAGATCCTTTAAACCAGGGGTCACCAGGTCTGGTCCCTGCAGAGTTTAGCTCCAACTCTAATCAAACACACAGCGCTGAGATCCTTCAGAACGACATGAACGACAGATCTAACGAGCTAGAAGAGCTGAATCATGATTCAGAACTAGACATCGACCCATATATCGGGTGACCCATATTTTTCACGATATTTAAGCATTTTAACCATAATCGGATAACGGTTTTGAGACTTTTTTTTATTTATTAATTATGTATAAATAAATAAAGACAAAAATGCATTATACAATTATTATTAAAGATTTGTATTTATTTAATTACATGAACTTAAACTGTATTAATTAACCAAATGAGCCAAAGCATGACAAGCTGTCTCCGTCTCTGGGACGCTTCACAGTAGATTTACGGTCCGTCTTAAAGCGTGGAGCTGCATCAGATATGTGAGGTCAGTAAAGTCGTTACCTCGAGCGAGTGATATCACGCATATGAACCGCACACGCTGCAGATTTATGGAGCTATTAGCATCATAAAGTCTGGTTCAGCAGAAGCAGCGAGTGTATTACAGCAGACGCCTGTGTGTTACACCTGTTAACAGAACACTTTCTCTGATGGAGACACACGATACTCACTACATCAACTACATCAGAGAGAGAGAGAGAGAGGGGGGGGGGGAGAGAGAGAGAGGGGGGGGGAGAGAGAGAGAGGAGAGAGAGAGAGGGAGAGAGGAGAGAGAGAGAGAGAGAGAGAGAGAGAGAGAGAGCGAAAGAAAGAGAGAGAGAGAGAGAGAGAGAGCACAGCACATTACATTACATGCATACACCTTACTCCTGTTCCTGTGGCTCAGTGGTAGAGCATTGCGTTTGCAGCGCAAAGGTTGTGGGTTCGATTCCCAGGGAACACACATACTGACAAAAATGTATAACCTGAATATACTGTAAGTCGCTTTGGATAAAAGCGTCTGCTAAATGCATAAATGTAAATGTACTCTACATCACTGATTGACGGAAACATTACTTGTTTTCTTATATTGTAAATAAATCTTGAGTTATTTTCGATATCCACGTGTGTCCCTTTCTTTGTTACGGCCTTATAGGAGCCATAGGTCATAACACTAAGCGACACCGAAAGCAGGGCGGTTTGCGACGCGCTCCCTGTCCTCGTGTTCGCGCTCCACTTTCGGAGCGGCACCGGGAGGGTAATGCCATTATCAGCACGCTAATGAGAAACCAGAGACTGACTCGTACCTGCTCCATCTATCCTCAGAGAAAGCGTGTGAAGCAGGGCGTTCAGCCTGACACCAGCCAAATGAAAAACACCAATATATCCCGGCGGCCTTGACCTCGCTGGAAGTGAAATAGAATTAAATAGATAAGAGCTGTGCGGAGGGTGAACTATTGCAGACCGGCTGTCACGCTCATATGAGCTTCTCGTATTGATTACCACCCAAAACCTCTTCGGGTCGGTCAGCGGTGCCGCTGGGAATGAAGAAAACACCGTTTCAGAAGAACCGATGCAGCTCGAACCAATCACACTTAACTCAACGACGTCCATTTACATGCAAACGGCTTCAGAAGTTCTCTCCACGGTTGTCTTTAAACACTTAGTCGTTTTGATCATTTAAAATGGTGCTGAATGCATAATGCCTCATTCAGCCAATCAATGTCAAGTCATTTACATTTATTCATTTAGTAGATGCTTTTATCCAAAGTGACTTCAAATGAGGAATATGAGTGTTGTGTGATCATAAAGAGGCAAAAAAGTGCTCGCAATACAACATTTCAGACATTTGTACAGATTTAATTTTCATAAAATTTTCATTTGGTAACACAGTACATTAATTGGTTCTATTAGAGGTCGACCGAGAGTCGATTTTTGCCGATAACCAAATAATCAACCGATATTTTATAATTAAATTAAAAAAAGATGCTGAATGAAAACAAATATAAAATGTACAATAATTTGTTATTTACACATAAAAAACGTACACAATGATTTAAAATGTACTGTACTTTGTAAAGTAAATATATAAGCATAAATATTAAAATCAAATATTAATATATTGCATATGCCGTGTTCATTCCTGTTAATTAACCAATGTGCATTAACTAATGTAAACAAATAAAAATGTATTAATAAATGTTGAAATTAACAATCTAACCATGAACAATACTTCTACAGCACTTAGTAACCTTATTATTGAAATAAAATGCATATGTATATTGTATGTATACTCTATTTGCTTCTATTTTAGAACACTTACGTATAACACTATATATGAATAAAAGTATCCAAAGAACAGAAATCGGGTGTGTTTATGATTTGTTTATGTTTTGTCGGCTGCATGAACATATCGGTTTGCGTTCTCATCTCACTAGCTTTAAATGTGTAACGCTGCTGGTTAATGAATGCATAAAATTAATACAAATAGATTTTAATAATCATAACTTTTGGGCCGGACTCGTGTGTTTTAACCTTTGCTGTGTTTTCCTGCTCTCAGCATTTACGGCAAACATACAGCTGCTTTGTCTCTACCAATGCCGCATATAGTCAATAAGTTAATTAATTAGCATCATATAATGACAGTGGACCCTTCTCAGCTGCTCCTTAATGGACGGTGACGTGGAAAAACTATTGTGTGGTTTCCAGCAATCAGATATCGGTGACGATTATCAGTTCATATTTAGTTTTGATATCCATATATATATAGTCTAATAGTGCACTTAATATGTCAACAAAGCTATCTTTATTTGTAAAGCCAAGAAATCCAGGATATAGTTTTAATAAATGAACATACCGTAGAAATCAATACTCGACACACAAACCTCAAAAACAGTGACGATCAAAGATGAGCTCTTCACATAACAACAAATAACTAACAATAATGATAACAATAACCGCGTCATTGATTCATGCTGCAATGCATGCTGGGAAACCTTAACATACCAGCAATATGCATTTATTCAGAGTTGGGACAACATTAGGGGGAAGTGTGTTGTCTGGGATGGGTTTTCGTGTGGTTTCATTAGTATTTGAGACTCAAAATGTTTGGTGAAATGAAGATATATCAGTGTTTTTCACATCGATGCAGGACTCGTTCAGTTTCTACGTGAGAGACCGACCACTGTGTGCAAATAAATCAGCAGCTCCTGCCTGTCTCTCTCCTCCGTTATTACACAGCAAAGTGAAATTAGCCACGTCCTCTCAATTAATCCTGTGCCTGCTGTCGACGGCGGAGGATCTGCGTGGTTAGGCGGCAGATTTAAGAGCGCACGCCACGGCTGCTGCTTCTAATGGAAGTGTTTATTAGGCTGTGACAAACAACCTCACGAGCACCAGCGACGGCACAAACACGTTTTAATAACGATTATTACTTACTAAACATAGTTCTTGAAGTCGTCCAGCTTGCGTCTGAGTCTACAATCCTCTTTGGATGTTAAACTGCTTGGCTTTAGTACATATATATCGTCTAAACAACGGTAAACGGCCTCTAAATATGGATTTCTCTTTAGCTTGGTCTTCTAATGGTGACATTCACTCATATAGAAAAGCATTGTTTTAAAACAGAGGCATAAAAAGGTCAAAATAAGATAATTATTCCCATTGACACAAACTCTACAATAAACAATGTCACAATAAACAGGGAAATATTTCCACTTGTAAACATCCTTTCACAAATCTGGAGTCCAAACTACTGGATGTGAAGCTTTACGGAGTAATATATATAAATCTGTGTCCATGTGTTGAGAAACTAACACAAGACAACAGTTAATGAGTCTAAACAACTTTTGGCACGCTATTTTCTTTTGCTAAATAACCTCGGAATTCGCTTTTCTTTTTTTCTAATATGATTTATGGTCAAATTTTCTCATATTGAAAAACGATGCTTTAAAACACAGCTTAAAAAGGCTCATAAATAACCTGAAATTAGCAAATTAGGCCCAATGTGCTGCTCTGGAATGGAAACCGAACAACAGAGAGTCTGCAATAAACAATGTCCCAATAAAACAGGGGAAATATTTATACTTGTAAGCTTCTTGTCAGGGTCATTAAAAAATAACTAAAACCATGAAAAAAAAATATATATATATATATGTGTGTGATATATACACACACACACACACACACACACACACACACACACACGTTCACACACATATCAACATTTATAATTTTTAATTTAAAGTACTAAAATAAATAAGATAAAAATCCCTCCTGTTCCCAAGTCAGTTTTCTTCTCCTTAAGTGCTTAAGTCTGCCTCTCTCTCTCGATTCTCCATCTCGTGGCATCTTCACCTTCCCTTTAAAATCAGTGCCGTAGCAG
>CM049886.1:612500-635000 GCA_027474115.1 Schizopygopsis malacanthus | reverse complement strand
CTATAATGCCTATATATTTATAATATTTTTTTTTATGCATAGGCAAGTTATCATTTTAATTCAGTTTACCTTGAAGTACTAAAATGAAAATAAACAGAAAACTAAACATCAAACTACAGAAATTACAAAAACACAAAAACTCAAAAAAGGTACAAAATAGTTATTTATTAGCAATTTAGTCAAATATATAATGTAATATAACACATATTTGAAACTATATAATTAAACGGTAAAGTAACAAGGACATTGTAGTTTAATTATCATGAAAATAATTGTGTTTTTTTATTTAAGAGATGCATGTTTCCATGAGTAGTATTTTAGTTAATTCTGAGTATTTGATTTAAGAGATGCAGTAGTAGTATTAAGAGGAGTATATTAGTTCATACTGAGGCTTTACGAAACTCTCTTCGGCGGTCCGAAAGGCATTCGATTAGATTCACTGTGCAAACAGTCCCAGAATGCCGCTGTGCTTCTCGACTGAGTCCAGACCATAGACTGTAAAAGAAAATGGACGTGACGTCACCCATCGGTTTCTGAAGCTCAAAGTGGGCGGAGCCGGCCATCGCCATCTTGGCAGCGTGTCACTCCCGGATAATCGAAAATGGGCAAAAAGGCGGGAGGTGGGCGGAGCTGGTTGCTGAAACCACGCCCACCTAGTGCAACAGTGGTGACGGCAACGACAATCCACCTGTCACTCAAGAGCCACGCCCTTAATTATGCACAACTTTAAGACTTAATATAATTTAAAGTTATAACCCCCCCCCCCACTCACAGTTATAACGAAGGGCAAAATTAACGGCAAAACCACTTTTTGTATCAGGCTGTAAAGTTGGGTATTTAACATGTGGGGGGGTGTATGGAACTGACTCCCTTTTTAGACCCCGCCTCCAGCGGCCAGTCGATGAATCACAGTGTTAGTAACATCTGTGTCAGCTTCACGAGAGAGAGCGGGAGGTTGCCGCTTGGTCCAGACGACACAGAGAAGTGTTCCCACAGAGTCTGATAGCACATTAATGTTCAGCACAGATCTCAGATCAGCTTTCCAACGCAAACAGAGAAAAGCCTGCGCTGTTGCTTTAATTGATGCTCACGCAAACGCTTCATTCAAGTCTATTCTCTCGATGCGCTCGTCTCCAGACTCTTTATTCTCTCTGAAGAAAAAACAAAGCAAAACAAAGCAACACGGACTGGTGTGAAATTGATGTTTTCAATATTTGAGCAGAGCTCTCACGTCTTTTAAGTCCCGACATCTGATGCATGTTTTAGCGTTTCAGCCGATGCATGACGATTACAGCATCTCGTTAGTGTTTTTAATGAGGCACTGATGATAAAACACCGAAGCAGAGCTGCGACGAGACTCTCCGTGATGTCTATTAATTCATTCAGATATACATGCATTATGCAAATCATTCATGCACTGGCTTGAATACGGCTTTTATAGAATCAACAAGCTTTTAGTTTATTAATTAAAATTAATCTTGATATTTTTGCGGGTCGTGAAGTCAAAAATGTTTTGCAGGTGCATCCACTCAGGCATAATTCAATTAGAGTCTCATTAAAAGATGAAATTATTCACAAATATGTTTTGTTTTTAAAATAATATTCATATTTTAAAAACTTAAAAAATGATACATGTGGCTTTTATGACAAGCCAAGGTTAATTCAGGTCGTCAACGTGCTTCAAACTAAAGCGGAGAACTTTCATAATAAAATAACGACTGAAAAACTCATTTTTTAATAAAAAACATAACATGTTCTTAGAGTCATTAAATCAAAACCTGTTGAAATTCAAAAAATATAAAATGAAAAGCTCTGCATAAACACAAAGAAAACTCAAATTAAACACATACAAAATATTTTCTTTATTGAAAATAACTGAAATAACACGGACTAAAATATTTCTTTAATCAAACTTGTATTATTTTACTTGTATTTACTTTAAATTGAAGTACTAAAATAAACTGTATAAAATAAAATATATAAAAAAATTAAAATAAACTAAATAAAACTACTAAAACATGTACAAATCACAAAACTAAACTTCTAAAATTATAATTAAAATTATAAATGAAATGCAAAAATAAATACCAAAATATAATTAATAATATAAAATAAAAATGACAAAAACACAACAAAACTGATAAAAATCAACAAAAATGATAAAGAAAAACAAAAATAAAAATCTAAAACTAAAACTAAAACAAATAACACATGAAATAAAAATGACAAAAATATTTTAATTGTAAATAATATTAGTATTTTTTCTTAATTTATAAATAAAAATTGTAATAGTAAAAAATGTATATAACAGCATAATTGATTTAAACAGATGACAGTCATTTCCGAAATAAATGACGTGTAAATATATGAAGTTAAATAATAACACTTTATATAGTGAAGTCATAAGTCAACCATAACTAGGACTAGTCATAAGTGTTACTTTAATATCATTGTGATAGTATATTATACTATATTACCGTTTTTTAAAATAGCTTTGTTTCGCTTTATCTAAAAGTTGTATTTCAGTTTTAGTTATGCGAAAATAAAATGTAAATGTATTAAATACAATAAGTAACATTTATATATATATATATATATATATTTTTTTTATATATACAATGTTTTTGTATATTTTACGTCAATTTCAGTTAATATTAATGTCCTTCAAATTAATGATTTTTGTAATGGTTTTAGTTGACTATAATAGCCCTGCTGTTCAGTTACGGTCAAGGCTGATGTTCACTAGTTTATTTATTTTGATCATTAATATGTAAATCGATGCACAGACTCCTCGACCGGCTGGTGTTACGAACACATCGTTAGCACACCGTGAACACTACAGGGATCGATTCAGACGAGATATAGATCAACACTGAGAAAAAGCCAGCGGTGCCCCGGAGAGAGAGTCCGATCTGCTATTGATGCCTTTACAAAACACCTGCAGCTGCTGCTCGATGCACGCAGTAATAACTCCAGCTAAACCTCCAGAACCTGAACCCGACGCCGCGCTTTAACGAGCGCACAACACTAATGCCTCTTAATCGACAGCCAGAAGATGAGAGCAGCAGCCGTGGATCAGATAATCCAGATATAATTAGGGAGAAAAGCCCAGAGATCTGAGCGTGTGATCACGGGTTCAACACCGAACCGGATCAGGAGCTAAACCGGCTCGACCTTCTCGAGCGGGGGGGGAATACATTGTTCATCACACATTAATAATTACTGAAATTAATCTTTCTCAATAGGATGAATAGCAGCAAAGCATCTCAATATCCAGCTACAGACCACAACGATCTGGTTTCATTATAAACAGGGTTTTATGAACGGTCTGTGAAATAATTAAATATTAAATAATAATAATAAAAGGTATATCAACATTTACAGTATATAATTTATTTTAGTATAAATCAATAATATATTAATAAAATAAAATAATTAAATCATAAGTGTGAAATCTAAATGCATAATTTAAAAATAAAACTCATTACAAAAATTTTATAATTAATTAATAATACTCATATTTACATTTAAAATTCCAAAAGTGTTTTTAACAAATAAAAAATGCTACTTCTGTATCCACAGTAAAAAGTTTCAATAAAGTGTAATGACATTAATATTTAAAAATTGTTAATATTTTAAATGTTTTATAATTCTAATAATATACTATTTAGTATTTTTTTTATACTTAATATTTTGTGATATAACAATGTTTCAATATAAGGACAATAATATTTTAAAATACAAATATAAATTTTTACTTCACAGGCCTTCTTAGTATTTTTAAATATTTTTAACAACACTTGAATTTTTTCCTTTCTGAGACGTTAGAGTTGGCATCGAACTGAAGCTCTCAGGCCTCGTTTATTGTGTGCGCAACAAACAGCCCCAAACAAACCCTCCCGTACAGTAGCACCAGCGCGGCGTGATGGATGTTTATTTCCGTCTGCAGCTCGATATCAGGACGCTCCAGAGATGATTTATTCCTGGCCTGTACTCGTTCGTTTAGCCGCGGGCGGCCGCCGCTTTTCCTGACCTTCCCGCTGAAGCCCGACCTCAGTCTCCCCCTCCTACCCGAGGCAGTGAGACCTTCCATCAAAGCAAACCCACTGGAGTCAGCGCCCGGCGGAGCGAACCAAAGCCAGATCCGGGGGGGGATCGCACCGACTCTGAACAACACCCGATCTGTCCAGCGCTGCCAGCAGCGAGGACTCGGAGGAACAGCACCGGAGCCGTTTGATCTCGGGATCCAGAAGGTAAACAACAACAACACTGAACGAGCTTTCTTAGTGTTATGAAGGAGAAACTTCTCAGGGGGGGCTTCAAAAGAGCCGATTGTTTTTGTAATTATTTCAGCACGAGCATTTTAATTACTTTTAATCGCATTTAATTATGCAAGACAAACATCTAGGGCTTTTACGAGGCTGCTGTTGTTGTTTAAAAAGCAGCGTGTTCTCTTTAATTTAGTGAACGATCGATTTCTGTGCGTTATATGAAAACTTAAATCAGGGCATTTTATCTTGTGAACATGCAATGCATTAATAAGTATTTAATTACTGAATGACTTTTCCCTTGATGAAGTAAGGGATTACTCTTAATTGTTCTAATTAGAGTTACTTCTGATTCCATATGAAACAATAGTGATTTAACATCAATATTTTGTGTTTTTAATGTAACTGTCCCTTTAAATACTTTGGTCAGTTCAAGAATAATTTATGCATTTTTATATGATTTATTTGACCGAATTAAAAGAGTTTCATGTTTCTCCTTGTATTTGTTCAACTGATCAAGTTTGATATGGGATTTTAGAAATCGGTAGAAACAATAATATTTAATGGCATTCTTTTTAATTAGTATAATAGCTGGTAATTAATTACTTTTCTACCCAACACTGGTAAACATATACACACTACCTGTCAAAGGATTGGAATAATTCTGCTCATCAAGGCTGTATTTATTTGATCAAAAATACAGTAAAAATCTGAAATATTATTATAATGTAAATCAGCTGTTTTCTATGTGAATATGTGATAAGCTGTAATTTATTTATGTGATTAAATCTGTATTTTCAGCATCATTCCTCCAGTCTTCCAGAGTCACATGATCTTCAGAAATCATCATAATATGAAACATTCCTCTTAAAATAGAAATATTCCAAACATCTCCTGAGAGAATATTTCAATGCAGGAATGATCCTAATATGAGCATGGATGTTGGTTTTGGTACGAGTCCAATGCGACCCGTTATAGTTCAGCACAGTGCTGCTCTTTCAAACATGTTCATATCCGAGCCAAACTCCAGATATTACACACAAACAGATACAGACAGAAATACAGATTACAGTCGAACATTCCTCACATGCCAACGCTAAAAGAAACAGGGCTGCTTTGGTGCTTTTCCACTGCATGGTACGGCATGGTACGGTTCAGTACGGTTCACTTTCAGGGGGTTTTCCACTGGGTACTGTACCTGGTACTATTTTAGTACCACCTCAGCCGAGGTCCCAAGCGAGCCGTACCGTTACCAAAACATGACGTGACTCTACTGATCACTGATTGGCCGTGACGTGACTCTGCTGATCACTGATTGGCCGTGACGTGACTCTGCTGATCACTGATTGGCCGTGACGTGACTCTGCTGATCACTGATTGGCCGTGACGTGACTCTGCTGATCACTGATTGGCCGTGACGTGACTCTACTGATCACTGATTGGCCGTGACGTGACTCTACCGATCACTGATTGGCCGTGACGTGACTCTGCTGATCACTGATTGGCCATGACGTGACTCTGCTGATCACTGATTGGCCGTGACGTGTAAACTCTGCTGATCACTGATTGGCCGTGACGTGACTCTGCTGATCACTGATTGGCGTGACTCTACCGTCACTGATTGGCGTGAAGTGACTCTGCTCACTGATCCGTGACTGATTGGCCGTGGCCGTGACGTGACTCTGCTGATCACTGATTGGCCGTGACGTGACTCTGCTGATCACTGATTGGCCGTGACGTGACTCTGCTGATCACTGATTGGCCGTGACGTGCCTCTGATCTGATCCGTGACTGATTGATCACTGATTGGCCGTGACGTGACTCTGCTGATCACTGATTGGCCGTGACGTGATTCTGATCACTGATTGGCCGTGACTGATTGCTGATCCGGATTGGCCGTGACGACTCTACCGATCACTGTTGGCCGTGACGTGACTCTGCCGACACTGATTGGCGTGACGTGACTGAACGTGGCCGTGACACTCTGATCACTGATTGGCCGTGACGTGACTCTGCTGACATAGGCCGTGACGTGACCGCTATCACTGATTGGCCGTACGTGACTCTGCTGACCTGAGCCGTGAAGTGACCGCCAGTGGCCGTGACGGACTCTGCGATCACTGACCGTGACGGTTTCTGTTGGCCGTGATCTCTAACCTGATTGGCCGTGACGTGTAACTCTGCTGATCACTGTTGGCCGTGACGTGACTTCGTCACTGATTGGCCGTGACTGACTTACCGATCACTGATTGGCCGTGAGTGACTCTGTGATCCTGATTGGCCGTGACGTGACTCTGCTGATAC
This sequence comes from Schizopygopsis malacanthus, assembly GCA_027474115.1. Taxonomy (NCBI): domain Eukaryota; kingdom Metazoa; phylum Chordata; class Actinopteri; order Cypriniformes; family Cyprinidae; genus Schizopygopsis; species Schizopygopsis malacanthus. The sequence continues at coordinate 628,428 of CM049886.1, read as the reverse complement.
TGATTGGCCGTGAGGAAACTCTGCGATCACTGATTGGCCTGACGTGATCTGATCACTGATTGGCCGTGACGTGACTCTACCTTATGGCCGTATATCTGCTGACTGATTAGCCGTGACGTACTCTGCTGACTGATTGGCCGTACGTGACTTGTGATCACTATTGGCCGTGAGTATCTACCGTTTTGGCCGTGTTTGCTGATCATGATTGGCCGTGACGTACCTCTGTATGATTGGCTGTGTTTTGATTGGCTGACGTGACTCTGCTGAATTTGGCCGTGACGTGACTCTGCTGACACTGATTGGCCGGAGAACATCTCATTACTGCGTCATGGTGTGAACGAGACCCAACAGACCCGCTAATTTAAACCAGCACCGCCAGTGAAGGAGCGGACACGGTTTCTGTACCCCAAACATCTGTTTCGTGGTCTGTTGAGACTTCCTCTCGTTGATAGCCGAGGAGCGGATCCAGCAAGAGCTAAATATGTGCTCTTTGTATTATTGTTTTCTGTTTATGACCTTTGTATGTGTGTTTACACAATCTGTAATGACCTCCACTATATTAAATATGTATTATTGTATGAGCTAATGAACTTGAAAAAGACAAATGATTAATGCCGCGATTATAAAAACCATCACATAAATAAAAAAAACAAGGGATACATTGAACATTTTGAAATATTATTCAAAAGTTTATTGATAATTCACTTTACAGAACACGCTACATTTCACTATTCGAGTACCGCAGCACACCTGACCTCCTCCTCTGGGGGGGGGGGGGGTAAATCCCAAGCATACTATAGTCTTCCATTGCTGTTAAACACATCCACCTGCCGAGAGTGAAGAACACTATTCCGTCGATACGCGTTTACGATGATGTCACGGCAGTAGAGGCGGAGCAACTATAACCACACGTGAATAATCCCCCCCCCCACTCTAAAGCAGCACTAAACTGCCGTGGAGACGCAAACCGACCCGAACCGAGCCGAACCACGCAGTGGAAAAGCACCATTAGTGTCACTGTCGAAACCTCGTTTGCTATCAAACGAGCAGACAGACAGAATTAATTAAAGGACCATCATTAAGCTCAGACCAAACACGATCTCAGAACTCGAATGCGTTTTACTAACAGCATAATATTTAAATATTATATTACATTTTGAATAATTCATATTATTTGATGTTAAATATTTCAAAATGTTAACGATAAATTAATATGCTACTTTTGTATTCACAGAAAAAAATTCAACAAGGAGTGATGGTATATTAATATTTCAATGTTTTAAATATATTTATTATTATTTCTAGTAATATAATATTTCATGTTTATATTTAATAATACCTGTTATTTCATTATTAATATCTTATGTACAAATGTTAACATCTTATTTAATATTTTAAATTCATATTCATATTTATATTTAAAAATATGTTCGCTTTTTATTATTTTTGTAAACATTATTATTTCTTGTTTTTACAAACATTTAAAATGGTAATATCTTCAAAGTTATTTGATATTTTAAAATAATATTCATGTTTATGTTTTTAAATATCTGTTATTTTATTATTCATATTTTATGTTACTGTTTCAGATTTTTACAAACATTTAAAATGTCAATATATATATATATATATACACATACACAACATCTTATTTAATATTTTTTATTAAAATTAATGTTTATATTTAAAAAATGTTTATTTTTTAAGAAATTTACATTTTTACAAACATTTAAATAGTAATATTTTCAAAGTTTTATTTAATATTTTAAAATAATATTCATGTTTATATTTAAAAATACCTATTATTTTATTATTCCCATTTTATGTTAATGTTTAATATTTTTTACAAACATTTAAATATAGATATACACAATACCTTATCTATTTTAAATTAAAATCCATGTTTATATAAAAAAATATATTATTTTTATACAAAAATAACATTGCTTCTTATTTTTAAAAACATTTAAATGGTAATATTTTCACATTTTTATTAATAAATTTTAAAATTTTAAAATATTCACATTTAAATAAAACAATATATTTGTAATCTTTAACAACAAATAATGCTACTTCTGTATTCACAGTAAATGTCTCAATAAATGAATAATTTAAGATGTAATTAACTAGGTAACTAAACGGCGCTCTCAGAACCGGAGTGCACTGTGAGGCGTGTGACCTCAGGTCGTCTCCGGACCGCTTCATCCTCTGACCGCAGGAAGTGATGTCATGAGTGGCCATCTGTTTGACCAACAATATTAATATCATTCTGTGCATCATCTTCAATCAGGAGCGTAAGCTGCCGGCGAGGTTTTGGAGGATTATAAACGGGATTTATGGAAAAGAAGCTGGTTCCTCTGAAATATGATTATGTGAATATGAATATGATTATGTGTGTAAATTATGAATCGGTGAAGTTTAGAGTCGCCCCGTTTCATCCCAAACATATTAATGAGCTTCATTTCATTCACAAGTCAACTTCATAAAGAACTTATTACATGCTCAATTCAGAAAACACACATTGAGTATAAAATTATTTAAAATATAAAACACAGATTCATGTCCAGACACATGACCACACACTGAAATTATGCTACTTTTTTATGGTAAGTGGTTGCAAACAATTTATTTTAGCTGTATTTAAAATAATAATAATTGCAAGTTAATCAACTAATTTAGTTTATTTACATGCAGGTAAAATACATTGATTGCAACCACTTTCCTTAAATAAAACAGTACAAATTCTCAGTGCACTGTGGAAAATACTACACTACAACTATTACACGGAGTTCATTTTATTGAAGATTAATTTTTAGGGATGCACCGAAATTAAGATTCTTGGCCAAAAACCAAAAACACCGAAATAAATTATGCCAATTATTAGTACCATTGCATTTATGGCTATGACTGTGTACTAACTTTACTAAAATCAAGGCATTGCAATTGCATAAATTAATATTAACGTTTCAAAGAATAAATCAATTACAAATGATGCAAATATTTATTTAGCACATTGCAACAATGCACAGTATAAAATACAATTCAAACTAAAATGTTTAACTTGACCCCACTCATGTGTACATTAAATAATAATGTACAGGCCTACTGAAAGATTGTACAATTAAATGTTCTCTCATAAAAACAAAGTGCATCAGAACAAGTGCAACTGCTTAAAGATGCAACAATGTTTTCTCTGTAGGCCTTCAACATAATAGTGTATCAGAACAAACACTGCCAAAGCCCATATGTTACCTGTAGAACTTTAACAACAACAAATGCACCAAGAATTGCAGCTGTGCAAAGTGGATAATAAATATCTAAACACTAGACAAGCCCACTCTACTTCTTGAGGTAACGTGGCAGGTTTTTCTTGATGAAGAGTAGCTTCTCTGCTTTATCACAGTGAAGTCTGATACTGAAATACGTCCACACCGCAGACATGCTGCTTCAGACAAGCACGTGCAGGTCGCCGTTTCTGTTTGTGTCATCACAACAATGCGGCCGTATTGTTTCGGTGATAAAAGTCTTTCGGCCGCAAACCGAAAATGCACTTTTGGGCCATTTTCGGCCTAAAATTTTCGGTGGCCGAATATTCGGAGCATCCCTAATAATTGTTGTCTTATGATATTTAGTCGACTAAAACTATTCAGATAAATAAAACTAAATCAAAACATTCTGTTCAAATGAACACTGTATACAACTCAACTGATTTATTGCATTACTTCATTCGCCGATGCTTACTAACGCTTATGAAAAGATGCATGAATCCATTAAAACATGAAATCTTCGTATTCTGGAGAGATAATGCGTCTAACCCTTCAGCTTCAGCGACCCGGCTTCATACTTCAGCTCTCTGTAAACAGACTGAAGGTTTGTAGAAACTAATCCTGCGGACGCTCGCAGCGCTTCAAGCTCTGTTTAGTTTACCGTAGTAATATTTACAGAGCGCTGCCGTCCTCACTCGACCCGCCGGAGACGAGCATCACCTTTCTCTAGTATTCAAGGCTTGAGAGGAGAATAGAGAGAACTCCAGCCCAAGCCCGGATGATATTACTGATCCGGCTCCGAGATCCAGAGAGAATTGATCTCAGCGGGAGACGCTCTTCAGAAACTCCCCGAGACCAGCAATCCTACAGATCCCTGTGTGAGGCGCTGCTTTACAGCGGTGATTACAGCTCCACACACACAGAGACACACACACACACATACAGACACTCACACACACTCATACACACACACACACACACACACACACACTCATACAGACACACACACTCACACACACACACACACACACACTCATACACACACACACACACACACACACTCATACACACTCATACACAGACACACACACACTCATACAGACACACAAACACACACACACACTCACAGAGACACACAGACACACACACTCATACAGACACACACACACTCATACAGACACTCACACACTCATACAGACACTCACAGAGACACACAAACACACACACTCATACAGACACTCACACACTCATACAGACACTCACAGAGACACACACACACTCACAGAGACACACACACTCTCACACACACACACAGAGACACATACACACACACACACACACAGAGAGAGAGACACACACACACTCATACACTCATACAGACACACACTCACACACACACACACACACACACACACACACACACACACACATTTACAGACACACACTCAGACTCACACACACTCATACAGACACACACACACACACACACACACAACACACACACAGAGACACACACACACACTCATACACAACACTAGAGTAATTAAGACACACACACACACACTGCACTGATACAGACACACACACACACACACACACACACACTCATACAGACACACACACAAACACACACACAGAGACACACACATACACACACACACACACACACGTTCCTCCTCAAACCAACAAAAAACGACTTTACAAATGGGATCCCATTAATATCTCAATTATTTCTCCAAGACAATAATGTCATGAAAGGGAAAAACAAGCAATCTCGCTTATCTGCTTTAGATTTTCAGAAAAAAACTCAACAATGTCTCAAACTGTGCTCAAATGTATCAATATATTATATGCAATCCCAGTTTGAACATCTCTCAATATCTCCTTCATTGGGTCTGTTTTTAATTATTAATTTTAGGAGAAACGTCCTGAATTGAATTTGACTCTTGCTCTCAACATACCAGAAAACTTCAACCCGGACCCTTTCTCAAGACAACTCAATTCTGCCGGTGTGGAGTCAAATGCTCATTAACATCACTAACGAGTTCACCGTCTGGAGAAGCGATTACACAGCTTTCAAGACAACATGTGTTGATTCTCAAGCGCTGTAGTCAGGCTCTGGGCTAAAGCCAAGACTTGTGCGGTTCATGAATAGACCGGGTTTAATGCGAAGCAGCACTCTTACAGTAGAAGATGAAACTACGGCTCGGGCTCCAGTTCTTCCATCTCGAGCCTCGTGTGACTGAATTGCAAATTCAATGCTAATCTGGAGTGTAGCCGGGTCATGAAAGGCTCTCTGTTCCTCTGCTCAAATATGGACAAGATCGCCCTGAGAAAGCCGGGACTGATCGATGCTCCGTCCACAATCAAATGATTGCACAGTAATTAGGAAAGAGCATTTCTTCTGCAAACCTGCGTCCAGCGTGCCTCGGCGCGGCGGAGGACAATGCTGGCTTTGTTGGGTTGCCAGGCGGATCGGTGTTGAAGCGCTGGAAGCTTCGCTTTGTTCCTGGGTGGCTGTATGTGTAAGATGTATTACAGATATCATCTGTAAAAACGGCTAAATAAATACAAGTGTGGCACACAAAGAGCCTCATTGTTTCAGAGAACAGACGCGGCTGTGATTGCACGACCTCATGAACTCGGTCCAAACCAACCTTCTGTCATTGACTTAAACCTGCATGCTGCGGATTCACTCACAATATTCATTCACTCATATCTGCAGTTCAGAAAACGTATAAAAAACTACTTACAGTGCAGACAGACAGACAGATATTTACATGTAAAATATATTTAAACTGTTTAAACTATGCAATAACATAAAATAAAAAATATAGGGTTAATAAATATTAAAGTATATATAAAAAAGTATTTAAAAAATCAAATATACAACAACAAAAAATTTAAAATATAGAAAAATATTTAAGTGTTTAAAATATTTGTATATTTTAATTTAAATATTGACTATTTAAAAAAATCCAAAATGAACTACAACGCAGTACATGTAGCACGTTTTATAATATAGTAATATTTTATACTATAATACATTAAGTATTGTATAGTTTATTTTATTTATATATATATATGTGTGTGTGTGTGTGTGTGTGTGTGTGTGTGTGTAAACTAATAATATTACATACAATTCTTATATAGATTAATAATAAATATATTTATATACAAGCATATATAAAGTATATAAAAAGTATAACAAATATTAAATGCACGAAATAAAAAAATATTTCTGTACAAAAATGCTTTGAAAAAGTTTTAAATAGTATAAAATAGTTAAAAAGAATCAAATATATCTATATAGCATGTTTACAGCCATTTAGTTAGTGTTTCAAAGCGGACGCAATTGGACAAACTTTTTTATTTGAATTCATTTGAATTGTTCTTCCTTGGATTTAAATTTGATTTTCAATTCTGTTTGCTTCCTCAATTCAGCTCAAATTCAGGAACGGAAGTGTACTTTAAAAGGTTATAAAACATAGCTGTGGTCCAGTGTTGAAATTCACAGAAATGATGAAACGCATGAAACATGAACCTCACAGAATGAGTCACGAGAAGCTTGTAGAGAGAGAATCTACAGGAGCCTGTCATCTAGTGATGTTTCCCAGAGCAGTCGCTATCTAGACGATAAGAGCCGAGCGCGACACACCCAGAGCCCGGCGGCCTGCGCTTCCTCAGCGCCAGATTCACACACACACACACACAGACACAGACTCACTCACTCATACAGACACACACACACTCATACAGACACACACACACTCATACAGACACACACACACACACAGTCATACAGACACACACACCCAGAGCCCGGCGGCCTGCGCTTCCTCAGCGCCAGATTCACACACACGCACACACACTCATACAGATACACACACACACACACACTCACGCACTCACACACACACGCACTCACACACACACAAACACACACTCATACAGACACACACACACACTCATACAGACACACACAAACACAGACACACACTCATACAGACACACACGCACACACACACAGACACACACACACACACACACACACACAGACAGACACACACTCAGTCATACAGACACACACACGCTCTCTCTCTCTCACACACACACACAAACACACACTCATACAGACACAGACACAGACACACACACACACACACACACACACACACAGGCTCTCTCTCACACACAGACACACACACACACATGCTCACAGACACAAATGCACAGACACGCTCACAGACACACACACACAGACACACACACACACACAGACACACACTCACTCACTCACAGACACACACACTCACAGACACACACACACACTCACTCACTCACTCACAGACACACTCACACAAACTCACAGACACACACACACACTCACAGACACACAGCCAATCAAGTGTATGCGCTCACCACACACCAGCTACAGGTGGAGAGGAGAGAGAGATAGAGCCAATCAAGTGTATGGGATTATTAGGAGGCCATGATTGATAAGGGCCAGTGGGGGGGGGTTACACCGGGGTTACACCCCCACTCTTTACGAGAAGTGCCACTGGATTTATAACGACCACAGAGAGTCGGGACCTCGGTTTAACGTCTGATCCGAAAGACGGTGCTTTTTGACAGCATAGTGTCCCCGTCATGTTAAAAAAAATACCTTTTTTGTCTTTTTGTTTCCCAGCGATGGCAAAGTAACCGTAGACGAGCGAGTGACTGGTGCTCGAGGTGTTATTAGGTCATTATTTGGGATGGGTCCCTCCTCCCTTCTTCCCTGCTTCCTGAAGATACGGCTCCGGGGGGGTGGAGGGGGGGGGGGGGCAGGAAAAGGAAAAGCCTGGTGCAGCCGGGCGGAAAATACCAGCCTTGACAAACAGGGGGGGGGGGGCAACATTTGTCATCCTCCACCACCAAAACAAAAGCGCACAGAGGACAAAGTGCTGCATTAACAAAACTAATGAAATTAAAAGTTAGTGCAGAATAATTAACAGTTTCATAGTCTAACGCTGCTTAATTAATTCCAGTGGAACGAAGCGTACTAACGTCAGTAATAAAGACTGCCGGTGTAATGGACAGACCACAGCGCCGTGATTAACGACCGCAGGGACTAGAACTACATTAAAACACTTAACATGGACTGAGCAGATGAATATGTACACGGCATGTTTTCTGATTAAATCTCATTCAGAGTCATGGAGTCGGGATTAACTTTCCCCAAATCCAGATGATCTTTAAGTGAGAATCTGCATGAATCTGAGGGAATAAGATGATCTCGTTGGACCATCTGCACACAGAACAGAAGCGTATCAGAGCGTTTATACTCATCTGACCGAACAAACACACCCTGATATTAACTTTCAGCACTATATCTCACAGCACCGCACATCTGATCCCTCCACGCAAGAACAGAGACGGGAAGGAATCAACCAACCACCGGCTCTCAGAAACCACTGCATGACGGAAAATAACCGGACATTTGAAAACAGAAACTATAATTATACATGACCACAAACGCGCACGGACAAATTATGAGCTACGGGTAAAAAAAAAAAAAAAGAGATTTTTTTTTTGTGAGATTTTCACAAAAATGTGTTCATGAAGCCCTCGTCTAGTGATCCAAATGATAATTAAACGTCTACAAGTATCTTTATTTGTACGTTTGTATTTGTCACTTTCATAATTTCAAATTCAAATCTTAGGTCATTATGGGATAAAAATTTAAATTTTGAGATAAGCCATAATTATGAGATTCAAAGACAAGTTATGAGATAAAGTTGTGATTATAAAATAAAAAGTTTAAATTAATAGATACTAAGACACTATTATAGATTTTTGTCATAACTGTGACTTTTTCTCATATTTATGACTTTGACTCATAATTTAGACTTTTTATCTCATAATGACCTGTCATAATTATGATTTACAAAAGCATTAATTTGTTTATCATGCAGCAAAAATGGTCGTCCAAGTCTGTGTGTGTGCATGGTGTGTGTGTGTGTGTGTGTGTGTGCACGGTGTGTGTGTGTGTGTGTGTGTGTGTGTGTTCACTACTGTGTGTGGGTGTGTGTGTGTGTTCACTACTGTGTGTGTGTTCACTACTCTGTGTGTGTGTGTGTGTGTGTGTGTGTGTGCGCACGGTGTGTGTGTGTGTTCACTACTGTGTGTGTGTGTGTGTGTGCGCGCACGGTGTGTGTGTGTTCACTACTGTGTGTGTGTGTGTGTGTGTGTGTGTGTGTGCGCACTTGAATGTGTGTTAAATGCAAATGAGCACACAACTGCTGGTTATAATTCACTGTATACTCCGTATAATTGTGTATGTGACAAATAATTTTTTGTATATATATATATATTATAACATGAGCAATTGTGCTGAACATCAGTTCAGACACACAGACGTCTATCTGATTGAGTGCTAGCAGCAGCAGCGGCGTCAGATAGCGGCGTTATCTCCGTCAGCGCTCCTCTGTATTATCTGTGTTTGGCTAGCGAGGGCAGATGAAGAGTGACGCGGCGGCGGCTCGCTCGCTGGGATCCGCACCAGTCGCGAGCGAACGGATGCGATGAGAAGTGACAGCGAACCAGAGGAGAGCGACTCGGTCACATGACTCACGCCGGCCCCGGGGCCCACACATGCACTGGTGAGAAACACACTCCGTCTCCATCTCTTCACACAGAGCAGACGTGTTTCCTTACGCTGCCGCCGGCTCGTGTTTCACTCCCCCAACATTTGCCCTCCGCATTGATTTCTATAAATGCATCATTGACTGTGAGCAAAGTTCAGGAGACGCAGCCAAACCTGCTCCGCCCCGAGCAGGCGCTCTCAGCCCGAAACACACAGAACCGCTTCACCGCTCACACGGAGAGAGCAATGTTGTTATGGGCTGGATTACAAACTAGTGCCATTATCACAACACAAAGGCTGTGGACCCTTTTCACAAGACATCCTAAATCCTCGAAAGATTTATATTGTTTTTAATGCATGTAATAGTGCTGTCGAACGATTAATAATCGCTTTCAAAATAAGTTTGTGTTTACATAATATATGTGTGTGTGTACTGTGTACTGTGTGTGTATATATATATATAAATAAATACACACATGCATGTATATATTTATGAAAAATATGTTATGTATTAAATATAATATATACATACAAAAGTCGCTTAATAGCATCTGCTAAATGCATAAATGTAAATATAATATAAATATTTTCTAAACATATACAGTATGTGTGTGTATTTATATATACATAATAAATACAGTACACATACATATATTACGTAAACAGAAAGGTTTATTTTGGGATGCCATTGATTGTTTTTTTATCAAATTTTAAAAAGCAATTTTCAACGAACAAGTAATATTTACTATAATTATATTATTATGTATTATTTGTTTATCTGTTGTTTATTATATTATTTGTTTATTTGTTATAAAATCACTTTTAGATTGTTTAGTAATTTTGATATTTTTATTTAGTAATTTATTTGTATTTTTATTTAGTGATTTTTATTTTTTTTGTAATTTATTTATATTTTTATTTTGTGATTTTTATATTTTTTAGTAATCTTTATATTTTTATGTAATTTATTTGTATTTTTATTTAGTGATTTTTATATTTTAGTAATTTTTATATTTTGATTTAGTAATTTATTTGTATTTGTATTTAGTGATTTTTATATACGTTTATATTTTTTTTTTATTTAAGTATTTGTATTTATTTATTTTTGTATTTAGTGATTTTTATTTTTATATTTTTTTGTAATTTACTTATATTTTTATTTAGTATTTTGATGATTTTTTTTGTATATTTTTTTTGTATTTTGTGATTTTTATTTATTTTTTATTTTTATATTTTTATGTAATTTATTTGTATTTAGTGATTTTTATATATTTTTTTGTAATTTATTTGTATTTGTATTTAGTGATTTTTATATATTTTTTGTAATTTTGACATTTTTATTTAGTAATTTTGATATTTTTATTTAATAATTTATTTGTATTTTTTATTTATTTTTGTAATTTTGATATTTTTTTAATTTTTATTTATATTTAGTATTTTTATTTTTATTTACTGATTTTTTTGTGTGTAATTTTGATATTTTTATTTATTTATTTATTTGTATTTACTGATTTTAATATTTTGTTAGTAATTTTTATATTTTTATTTAGTAATTAGTATTTTTATTTACTGATTTTTTTGTTTTGTTGATATTTTGATATAGTAATTGTAAAACTTGTATTTAGTAATACTTACTTGTTTATTTATTTCCATACTGATATATAAATCAAAAAACCTGGCCAGACTTTGCAGCCCTACAAACTTAGATTTATTATTATTATTAATGTTTTTTTTGTTTTTTTTAAATCGCAATATTTAAATGAGAAAAACTACAATTACAGTCCTACACCACTAGTCAAATTCAGGCATTTTGTAACATTAAAGAAAATTCTACACAAATACTGCTGCTTACTGTATCTTTTATTTGTTACTTTATTACTGTTGCATTAGAGACCAATCAGCCAATCAAAACCTGAGAGATAATGTCACCCTTTAAGTCTGCAGGCAGTAAAGCGATCCCTAACGAGTTACCGTCAGTCCCTGCTGGATGCTACACAAACCGTGCCGAGGGAATGAAGCTGAAATCAGCTGCATGTGTCCGAGTGACTCCGTCTTTGATCTGACGCTCGTTAAAAGCTCGTTCCTCTGATCCTGCGGTTTGAAGATCAGCGAGATCTCCCCCCCTCTGGAACTATAATCACCACAAACAAACACTAATTGGAAGATAATTTAGTTAGCTGTTGCCTGACTGATTTATGGCCTCCGGGTTGCTGTGAATAATTAACAGGCGTGGCTCGAGCTGGAGGCCAGCGGACGCATTATGAGCACTGGACATATGACAATAATCAGATCAAACTCATTTACACTGGCTGCAGAAAATATAAGAGCGGTTTACCCGAGCAAAACCAAGTTAAGCTGGCACTGTTGTAATTATGACATTTACTAACAATTTCGGAGTAAAAAATGTTCAATAGTAAACACTTTATTTTTTTGAGTAAAACTAAAATATTGTAGTATGTTATATGAGAGAATTATATTTCAGTTTTTCTACTTCAAAATGACTGAACGACTGAAGCGGAGGTGAAGAGCGAGGGATGAAGGAGGAGAAGCGAGGAGGACTGAAGCGGAGGTGAAGAACGAGGGATGAAGGAGGAGAAGCGAGGACGACTGAAGCGGAGGTGAAGAACGAGGGATGAAGGAGGTGAGAAGCGAGGATGAAGGAGAAGCGAGACTGAAGCCGAGGTGAAGAACGAGGGATGAAGGAGGAGAAGCGAGGAAGACTGAAGCGGAGGTGAAGAACGAGGGATGAAGGAGGAGAAGCGAGGACGACTGAAGCCGAGGTGAAGAACGAGGGATGAAGGAGGAGAAGCGAGGAAGACTGAAGCCGAGGTGAAGAACGAGGGATGAAGGAGGAGAAGCGAGGAAGACTGAAGCGGAGGTGAAGAGCGAGGGATGAAGGAGAAGCGAGGACGACTGAAGCCGAGGTGAAGAACGAGGGATGAAGGAGGAGAAGCGAGGAAGACTGAAGCGGAGGTGAAGAACGAGGGATGAAGGAGGAGAAGCGAGGAAGACTGAAACGGAGGTGAAGAGCGAGGGATGAAGGAGGAGAAGCGAGGAAGACTGAATGGAGCGGAGGTGAAGAACGAGGGATGAAGAGGAGAAGCGAGGGATGAAGGAGGTGAGAAGAGGGATGAAGGAGGAGAAGCGAGGAGGACTGAAGCGGAGGTGAAGAACGAGGGATGAAGGAGGAGAAGCGAGGAGGACTGAAGCGGAGGTGAAGAGCGAGGGATGAAGGAGGAGAAGCGAGGACGACTGAAGCGGAGGTGAAGAGCGAGGGATGAAGGAGGAGAAGCGAGGAAGACTGAAGCGGAGGTGAAGAGCGAGGGATGAAGGAGGAGGAGCGAGGAGAAGACTGAAGAAGCGGAGGTGAAGAGCGAGGGATGAAGGAGGAGGAAGCGAGGACGACTGAAGCGGAGGTGAAGAGCGAGGGATGAAGGAGGAGAAGCGAGGAAGACTGAAGCGGAGGTGAAGAGCGAGGGATGAAGGAGGAGGAGCGAGGACGACTGAAGCGGAGGTGAAGAGCGAGGAGAAGCGAGGAAGACTGAAGCGGAGGTGAAGAGCGAGGGATGAAGGAGGAGAAGCGAGGAAGACTGAAGCGGAGGTGAAGAGCGAGGGATGAAGGAGGAGAAGCGAGGACGACTGAAGCGGAGGTGAAGAGCGAGGGATGAAGGAGGAGAAGCGAGGAGGACTGAAGCGGAGGTGAAGAGCGAGGGATGAAGGAGGAGAAGCGGAGGTGAAGAACGAGGGATGAAGGAGGAGAAGCGAGGACGACTGAAGCGGAGGTGAAGAGCGAGGGATGAAGGAGGATGAGCGAGGAGGACTGAAGCGGAGGTGAAGAGCGAGGGATGAAGGAGGAGGAGCGAGGAGGACTCTGAATGTCAGACGCTCCAGAGACCGTCCAGCAGATCTTCTCCACTCGCTCTGGACAAACACGCCAGACGACAGCGAGCGCAGGGAACACGCCGACCCCGCGTCAGACGCCGAGTATTTCATGAGGACAAATTTACACCGCAGAACTTTAATATTTCATGCACGCTCTAGTGTTTATGGATTCCATACGCCGTTATTAGAGCAGAAATAAAGGGCTTCTGCTGTGTAACTGACCCTCGCTGTGAGCCGAGCTACACCTGAACACCGGGACATTTACATGCATTAATATTGCACACTGCCACTCTATATGAGAACGCAAACACTCATCATTGACACAAACGTGCCAGAAAAGACTTTTATAATGTTAGAAATGAATTCTATTGCAAATAAATGCTGCTCTTTTGAACTTTATATTCATCTGTGAAGCGTGAAAAATAAAATGCATCAGTTTCCACAAAAATATTGAATGTTTTCAACATTGATAATACTCAGAAATGTTTCTTGATCATAAATCAGTATATTATTATGATTTCTGAAGATCATGTGACACTGACGACTGGAGTAATGATGCTGATGACTAAACTCGTTTAAACCTAATTAAGTTAGTTTTTAACCCTAACAAAGCCAACTGTTTATTTTTCGAACGAACCATTAAAAGATAAAATTACAAATAATATTAAATATATTTTATTTTATTCTTTTTTTATCTTGATTTGTTTTTATATTTAGTTTATTTAATATGTTTTTATTTTATTATAATTATTATTTTGTTTATAAATGTTTGACTTTGCACTGAATGAGAAATATCAACAATTAAAATAAAATTACATATATACAACACAATAGAAATAATCAAGCAAATTCTATCAACATATAATAATAATAATAATAATAATAATAATAATAATAATAATAATAACAATATAAACTGTGTTAAGTTACAGTTTCTAACAAAGCCAACTAGACAAATAATAATTACAATATTAAATATATTTTATTTTATTCTTTTTTTAATCTTGATTTGTTTTTATATTTAGTTTATTTAATATGTTTTTATTTTATTATAATTATTATTTTGTTTATAAATGTTTGACTTTTAAAATAAAATTACATATATACAATAGAAATAATCAAGCAAATTCTATCAACATATAATAATAATAATAATAATAATAATAATAATAATAATAATAATAACTCAATATAAACTGTGTTAAGTTACAGTTTCTAACAAAGCCAACTGTTTATTTTTTTAACGAACCATTAAAAGATAAAATTACAAATAATAATTACAATATTAAATATATTTTATTTTATTCTTTTTTTAATCTTGATTTGTTTTTATATTTAGTTTAGTTTATTTCATATGTTTTTTAATTTATTCTAATTATTATTTTGCTTATAAATGTTTGACTTTGCACAATGAGAAATATCTACAATTAAAATAAAATTACATATATACAATAAATATAAAATCAAGCAAATTCTATCAAAATATTAAAAACATCACCGACCCCCCCTTCACTCAAACTATTATTATTAGTAGTATTATTAAAATTATAATAACTCAATATAAACTGTGTTAAGTTACAGTTTCAAACAAAACAAACTGTTAATTTTTTCTTGCATATAAATTAAGAGTTTATTAATTTTCAAAAACATGTTTTTATTATAATATCATGTTTGTATTGTGTTCGTTAGCGGTGTTTTTTAACCTAATCAAAATAACCCAACTGCGCTCTGATTGAGATGAACTGGAACGCACAACAGAAGAGCATGATTTGAGTTATTAATATGTATTGTTCATATGCAGACAGGACCGCTGGAGCGTAAACGACCGTACGGAGACGGACGGAGGATAGAAATGTCAGGCGTTAAATGGCAGCGAGTGCCCAGCGGAGGTGTTCGGTCCCTCCATGCGCCGCTTGTCTGCTCGGATCCGTCACTGTCACAGAAACGCAGCAACCTTTACCCCCCCATCACACTGATGTACCCCCCCACTCGGGCCCCGGGGCCGTGTCAGAGTCTGCAGAAACCTTCACACTCATAACAAGCTCCTGAGGCTCCTCCACCGAACCCGCTTTATCTCCGATCAGCGTCAATACCTTCAGCTCCTCCGGACATGTCTTTCATATTTAATACGCCGCCGCTGGAGATTACAGAC
>CM049886.1:585000-605000 GCA_027474115.1 Schizopygopsis malacanthus | reverse complement strand
GGACACCAGTATATGCGGGACACCTATATGCGGGACACCTATACTATACTAATAACTATACTAATAACTTGTTGGGACACCAGTAGTATATGCGGGACACCTATTCTATACTAATAACTTGTTGGGACACCAGTAGTATATGCGGGACACCTATACTATACTAATAACTATACTAATAACTTGTTGGGACACCAGTAGTATGCGGGACACCAATACTATACTAATAACTTGCGGGACACCTATTCTATACTAATAACTTGTTGGGACACTAGTATATGCGGGACACCTATACTATACTAATAACTTGTTGGGACACCAGTAGTATGCGGGACACCTGCGGGACACCTATACTATACTAATAACTATACTAATAACTTGTTGGGACACTAGTATATGCGGGACACCTATACTATACTAATAACTATACTAATAACTTGTTGGGACACCAGTATATGCGGGACACCTATACTATACTAATAACTTGCGGGACACCTATTCTATACTAATAACTTGTTGGGACACACCTATACTATACTAATAACTTGTATATATATGCGGGACACCTATACTATACTAATAACTTGTTGGGACACTAGTATATGCGGGACACCTATACTATACTAATAACTTGTTGGGACACTAGTATATGCGGGACACCTATACTATACTAATAACTATACTAATAACTTGTTGGGACACTAGTATATGCGGGACACCTATACTATACTAATAACTATACTAATAACTTGTTGGGACACCAGTATGTGTCTATGTGGGACACCTATACTATACTAATAACTATACTAATAACTTGTTGGGACACTAGTATATGCGGGACACCTATACTATACTAATAACTTGTTGGGACACTAGTAGTCTGTCCTGGGCTTCATGCGGGAAAAGTGCACCTATTCTATACTAATAACTTGTTGGGACACTAGTATATGCGGGACACCTATACTATACTAATAACTTGTTGGGGCACTAGTATATGCGGGACACCTATACTATACTAATAACTTGTTGGGACACTAGTATATGCGGGACACCTATACTATACTAATAACTTGGAACACAAGAGCTTGGGACACTAGTATATGCGGGACACCTATTCTATACTAATAACTATACTAATAACTTGTTGGGACACTAGTATATGTGGGACACCTATACTATACTAATAACTATACTAATAACTTGTTGGGACACTAGTATATGCGGGACACCTATACTATACTAATAACTTGTTGGGACACTAGTATATGCGGGACACCTATTCTATACTAATAACTTGTTGGGACACTAGTATATGCGGGACACCTATACTATACTAATAACTTGTTGGGACACTAGTATATGCGGGACACCTATACTATACTAATAACTATACTAATAACTTGTTGGGACACTAGTATATGCGGGACACCTATACTATACTAATAACTTGTTGGGACACTAGTATATGCGGGACACCTATTCTATACTAATAACTTGTTGGGACACTAGTATATGCGGGACACCTATACTATACTAATAACTTGTTGGGACACTAGTATATGCGGGACACCTATACTATACTAATAACTATACTAATAACTTGTTGGGACACTAGTATATGCGGGACACCTATACTATACTAATAACTATACTAATAACTTGTTGGGACACTAGTATATGCGGGACACCTATACTATACTAATAACTTGTTGGGACACTAGTATATGCGGGACACCTATTCTATACTAATAACTTGTTGGGACACTAGTATATGCGGGACACCTATACTATACTAATAACTTGTTGGGACACTAGTATATGCGGGACACCTATACTATACTAATAACTATACTAATAACTTGTTGGGACACTAGTATATGCGGGACACCTATACTATACTAATAACTATACTAATAACTTGTTGGGACACTAGTATATGCGGGACACCTATACTATACTAATAACTATACTAATAACTTGTTGGGACACTAGTATATGCGGGACACCTATACTATACTAATAACTATACTAATAACTTGTTGGGACACCAGTATATGTGGGACACCTATACTATACTAATAACTATACTAATAACTTGTTGGGACACTAGTATATGCGGGACACCTATACTATACTAATAACTTGTTGGGACACTAGTATATGCGGGACACCTATACTATACTAATAACTTGTTGGGACACCAGTATATGCGGGACACCTATACTATACTAATAACTTGTTGGGACACTAGTATATGCGGGACACCTATTCTATACTAATAACTTGTTGGGACACTAGTATATGCGGGACACCTATACTATACTAATAACTATACTAATAACTTGTTGGGACACTAGTATATGTGGGACACCTATACTATACTAATAACTATACTAATAACTTGTTGGGACACCAGTATATGCGGGACACCTATACTATACTAAACTAATAACTATACTAATAACTTGTTGGGACACTAGTATATGTGGGACACCTATACTATACTAATAACTTGTTGGGACACTAGTATATGCGGGACACCTATTCTATACTAATAACTTGTTGGGACACTAGTATATGCGGGACACCTATACTATACTAATAACTATACTAATAACTTGTTGGGACACTAGTATATGTGGGACACCTATACTAAACTAATAACTATACTAATAACTTGTTGGGACACTAGTATATGTGGGACACCTATACTATACTAATAACTATACTAATAACTTGTTGGGACACTAGTATATGTGGGACACCTATACTATACTAATAACTTGTTGGGACACTAGTATATGCGGGACACCTATACTATACTAATAACTTGTTGGGACACTAGTATATGCGGGACACCTATACTATACTAATAACTTGTTGGGACACTAGTATATGCGGGACACCTATACTATACTAATAACTATACTAATAACTTGTTGGGACACTAGTATATGTGGGACACCTATACTATACTAATAACTTGTTGGGACACTAGTATATGCGGGACACCTATACTATACTGATAACTTGTTGGGACACCAGTATATGTGGGACACCTATACTATACTAATAACTTGTTGGGACACTAGTATATGCGGGACACCTATACTATACTAATAACTTGTTGGGACACCAGTATATGTGGGACACCTATACTATACTAATAACTATAATAACTTGTTGGGACACTAGTATATGCGGGACACCAATACTATACTAATAACTATACTAATAACTTGTTGGGACACTAGTATATGCGGGACACCTATACTATACTAATAACTTGTTGGGACACTAGTATATGCGGGACACCTATACTATACTAATAACTTGTTGGGACACCAGTGTATACGGGACACCTATACTATACTAATAACTTGTTGGGACACTAGTATATGCGGGACACCTATTCTATACTAATAACTTGTTGGGACACTAGTATATGCGGGACACCTATACTATACTAATAACTATACTAATAACTTGTTGGGACACTAGTATATGTGGGACACCTATACTAAACTAATAACTATACTAATAACTTGTTGGGACACTAGTATATGTGGGACACCTATACTATACTAATAACTATACTAATAACTTGTTGGGACACTAGTATATGTGGGACACCTATACTATACTAATAACTTGTTGGGACACTAGTATATGCGGGACACCTATACTATACTAATAACTATACTAATAACTTGTTGGGACACTAGTATATGTGGGACACCTATACTAAACTAATAACTATACTAATAACTTGTTGGGACACTAGTATATGTGGGACACCTATACTATACTAATAACTATACTAATAACTTGTTGGGACACTAGTATATGTGGGACACCTATACTATACTAATAACTTGTTGGGACACTAGTATATGCGGGACACCTATACTATACTAATAACTTGTTGGGACACTAGTATATGCGGGACACCTATACTATACTAATAACTTGTTGGGACACTAGTATATGCGGGACACCTATACTATACTAATAACTATACTAATAACTTGTTGGGACACTAGTATATGTGGGACACCTATACTATACTAATAACTTGTTGGGACACTAGTATATGCGGGACACCTATACTATACTGATAACTTGTTGGGACACCAGTATATGTGGGACACCTATACTATACTAATAACTTGTTGGGACACTAGTATATGCGGGACACCTATACTATACTAATAACTTGTTGGGACACCAGTATATGTGGGACACCTATACTATACTAATAACTATACTAATAACTTGTTGGGACACTAGTATATGCGGGACACCAATACTATACTAATAACTATACTAATAACTTGTTGGGACACTAGTATATGCGGGACACCTATACTATACTAATAACTTGTTGGGACACTAGTATATGCGGGACACCTATACTATACTAATAACTTGTTGGGACACTAGTATATGCGGGACACCTATACTATACTAATAACTTGTTGGGACACTAGTATATGTGTCTATTGTGCTCTGTTGTCACTGCCTGTAATCTCACATATACTGATCCTATAATAACAGCTACTAGAAAGATCAGCTTCCCAGTCTGTCCTGGGCTTCAGGGTCTCTGTGTAAAAGTGCTGACGAGTGATTTTCATGAGGATAAACAGCTGTGTGTTCAGTAATCAGCGCCATGTGGCCAAACACACACATATAGACTCAGCAAAACGACACGTGAGGCTTGAAACGCAGATCTCAGGAACACAAGAGCTCTAAATGTCCCTTTATAATCACAGGCCTGTCGCTGGCGTACTGACGTGAAAGCTCCGCACTGATGAGGGTTCGTCGTGCGCCGTGGCATTTTGAACACTAACTGGTGAGCTCCGCGTCTGTCACACTTCACCCTCTGTGCAATTTAGGTGTCAGAGAGACCGGGCCCATGGAAATGGATTCCTCCATGACGGGATGACATCGGGTCCGGCCCACAGGAGGAGATCCGGACCGCCAAACACGCAGGTTTAGGGAACATTGACTGCTGACAGACCCAGACACAAAACACACATGCAACCTCCTTTACAGCAATTAGCCGTGTCACGGTTTCATTAAAGCTTCAGCTTAAGCCGGAGATAATAGCACATCCATCCATGCGGTTACAGTCAGGCTTTGTTCAGGAAGTGACAGGAGCTTGATCTCATGGATACAGAAGCAAAAACTAAGCAAGTTTCGTGGCATCTATCGGGGTTGTGCAATACTCAGAATTGAACAGAGAATGGTTTCAAATCAATGATTTTAATTTGTATCCAGGTAGCAAACTTGAAAATCAAATATGAAATTACGAGAACATAATTAAACTGAACTAAAAATTTGAAGAAAATCAAATAATCAAAAATAAAAAGTCTGAATAAGTGAAAAATCCCAGAATAATACTGCCTGTTAAATTTCTTAGAGTTGTAATTAAGTGATATTTATGTATGCAATCACATATGTATGCATCATTATTATGATGGAGTAGAGCTGAAACAATTAGTCAACATAAAAAAAAAAAGTGTCAACAAATATTAAGTAGCCATTTGATCTCATATGAGGTAAATGTAGGAGCCTGCAATACTGCGGTTTGACCAGCGTGGCGCTGTAGTGCACGACTGTAACTCATCCAAGAGAAGAAGACAGCGCTTCAGAGTAGAGCCCTGCAAGGGCCTAAAATATAGGCTCTGGCCCGACCCGTGTCCGACAGCTAATCAGCGTTACCGACCCGAGTCCGACCCGAGCCCGTATTTAATTTTCCCTTCTCCCAAAACAGCGTATACTATACTGTTTCAGCAATTACAATACTTCAGTTTTATATGAAATGCAATATACAATAATATAAGTGTGCATATACACACCATCAAATCTCTGACAAAAGACTGGTCGCTCTAAACTCAAAGGACCGTATGTGTCCCTGGAGCACAGACGCAGTCATAAACAGCATACATCAATGTATAAATCAAAATTATACATTTTTCTCTTATGAAAGATGATTTATTCAGATATTTAGTACTTTCAACTATAAACTTAATTTTTGATGATGCACAAATTTAAAGGTGATTTTCTCAATTTCATGTTTTTTGCACCCTCAAATGTACACTGTGCTCCAGGGTCGCATTAAAAACCAACACAAACAGAGCATTAAAGCGGATTAATTTCCTATAACAGTGAAGAGGAATCTGTCTGTGATTTCAGGTCAGTTGTTCTGAATGCATTAACTTCTCGACGCAGGAGCGAGTCTGTTCGGGGTTTGTTTGTATGCACGCAGCATTTCTCCTTCCACGCGTCCCGCTGTTTGCTATCACGGCCCCTCCGGTGTCTAAAAGCGGCGCGGAAGAGCCCGTGTCTGGACTCGATTAGCTCCGAGAGACCTTCTCGGTTCGGTTCCAGTGAGTAAACCCTCCGCAGGGGCCGGGCGACGGAGCAACACTTAAGAATCTGACAACAAACCAAACGGCTTCAAGTTAATCCATCTCCCCGGGAGAGAGGAGCTGGAGGTAAACATATGCCCTCATTATTTGCACTGCTGCATCTGGAGATTGCAGTTAGACTCGGGATTATATGCAGACGTTACACCGGCCCGAGACGTAAACATCACGTCGCTGTACCGCTAATTACCAACATGGGCTCATTGGAAATACCTGCCTCTAAATGCAAAACGCACGTTAAAATAAACATATAATCCCTTAAAATAATCCCTTTTCATATTTGCAGGTCCACAGGTGCCTAATTTGAGCACAATTACTATTTTGTAAGTCTGAGCCGTATCAACTGAGAGAAACTTGCACTGATATCTTAAAATATGATTTATTTGTTTTGTCTCAAGATGCACACCAGTAATGTTTTTTTTCTAAGGCACATTTATTAAAATGACTTAAATGTCCTAATCCTGGCTTAGTTTAAGCCCTGTCTGTGAAACCAGGCCTATTTTAAGTCCTGCAGGAATATAATTAAAACTGTATGTTGATACAGAAACAAATTATGTACCTCAGATTGTCTTTCTTAATTAAACGGGCTGCAGACTTAACTAAATACTCAATTAGTAAAACCGAATAACTGCACGTTTAAAATCACTCAAGACAGGTTTTATTCAATGTGTACATAATTGTTTTGTGTAACAATGCATATCGATATCGCAATTCCTTGATATGATGATAATAATGTTTTTTTTTTTTAAACAATAACCAGATTATTGTGCCAATATTCAGAAAACATTCCTAAAATCAGTTTTAGCTCATTTAAGGTCATGAAAAGTCGTAAACAGTGTGAAAATAACACTGATATCATTAAGATATTTCAAAATAAGAGTCCCGTGTATTTCTGGCTTGTTTCTAATTAAATGTTCCACATAACATACAAAATGCGTTCTTACGTTACAAGAGTTTACATTAAATTAAATACCAGATACAGTTTGTTGTTTAACCAAACTACCAATGATAAAAAAAATAAAGGAAAAAACTAAGAAAGAAGAGTCTTAGTTTAAGACTTTTGGAAGAAAAAATTGAAGTTAAAGCATTTCAAGATGATATTAAATAACTCTTTAGACGCCGTTTTATCAAATCAAGATTCAAAGGAATGACTACTCTCACAATCAAATCAAATCTGATATTTATTCCTCATTTCAAAGTAAAAACGAGTTATTATGGCAGTAAACAGAGTTTAAATACAGTTTCATGTCAACTTTAAGGTTGGCTGGATCTCGAAGTTTGCCAAAGACTAAAAAGGGAGTTGGAGAGTTTGTAATATTTGGACGAGGCCGTAAGTATTGAGCAAAAGAACACCCACCCTCTCAAGAGAGGGGAACAAATTAGCCATGATGGGATGAAACCGCAGAACACAACACTGTGCTGCTGCATGCTGGGAAACAACACCAGGGATGAACCCAAGAGAAGGGCGTCTCCTTCCACGAAGACTACCAACTGTCCTGCTTTAATAACAGCTGTGCCAACTTATGAGGAAATGAAGCGGTCATTACTGGAGAGGGGGGGGGAGAGAGAGAGGGAGAGAGAGAGAGAGAGAGAGGGGGGGGGAGGAGGGAGAGAGAGAGAGAGAGAGAGAGAGAGAGAGAGAGAGGGGAGAGAGAGAGAGAGAGCGAGCGAGAGAGAGAGAGAGAGAGGGGGGGGAGAGAGAGAGAGCGCGAGAGAGAGAGAGAGAGAGAGAGAAGAGAGAGAGAGAGAGAGAGAGAGCGAGAGAGAGCGAAAGAGAGAGAGAGAGCGAGAGAGAGAGAGAGAGAGAGAGAGAGAGGGAGAGCGAGCATATTTTTGAACAGTAGGGTAATTAGTATACGATGTGATTTTGGCTGAATGAGCACAATATTCTCTTCATCAAGGTGAACACAAACTAAACTGCATTAACTCTTTCCCACCAAACACGTAATTTTCCGTTATTCACTGCCAAACGCTCGGGGGTGCTATTACACATCTCCTGAATGAGTCTATAATACTCGATCAAAAACACAGACGAGGAAGACGATCTCATATGTAAGCATATGAAAAATAATGCAATCATCAACACGAACCACATATAAATGAAATCTGCCTAATGTTACCGAGTGAATATAGATCCAGAAAGTGTTAAAGCCCTGTGAAGCTTTGAGATACTGATGGAAGACATCTTTGCTTTGAGAACATTACTGAATATGATCCAGATGCAGGCCTAGTATTTGATCAAAATGCTAGAAATATAGTTTTTTATAAAAGCTAACTGCATTCAAATGTTGATAATAAAAACAACAATGCTTGAAGCTGGAATAAAACCGTTTTTTTGTAAAGCTGAGGGTCTGATTTTTATTTTGATGCAGCTATTGCATGTTCAGATATTCATACCACAAAATATTCTTGACATTTTAGTGAAAAATGCTGGCAGCTTTTTTCACAAAGGAGTTAATAAGCTCCACAATGAGTCTGGAGTTGCTCACATTGGCTTTGATGTGTGCTGATCTCAGACTCGATCGCTCAGACTCGAGCGGGTGTTGTGTGGGTTCAGGCCTCGGAGGCGGCTTTGGGGTCTGTGGCTGTTAATGCAGCGCCTGCGGACAGACCCGCGGCTCTTATCTGACCCTCAGTCGTCTTTATCTCGCACAGCATCTCTGCGTCTCGTCACCTGACAGCAGAACAAGCGTGAGTCTCGGTTTAAAGCTCCTAAAGGGAGAGCGACAGCCTCTTGCTGCCAGTTCTGTGTCACTTCTGCTCGTCTTCAACTCCACGAGCAAACAAAGTGGCCTGCTTTCTGTGCGATACGCTTCGGGTTTTTGTCTCCGCTCTGGGACGCTGAGTATTAGGAGGAGAAGTTTGGGCAAGAAGTCGGCACACAGAAGAAGTTTCCTTTCTTCACTGATCTAAACAGGGATTTGGTTAATTTGGCATCTATTGGATTTCCCCAGTAGAGCTTTGCCTCGTTTATCATTGTGGAGGGGCTCATTTCATGCTGCTGGCTCCGCTACTAGACTTCTGAAGCATTACGGTACTGCGACAGCGGACCGAACGGAGCTGCTAGACCAACCCTGCGCTCCTTTGAGGGGGGGGGGAACACTGAAACTAATTATTTGCTCCACTGGGAGGAGCAGAGAAACATCCATGCTGCGCTAATCTAACTAAAGACTAACTAACTAACTAAGGTTCTGAAACAACAAGATTCATCTACAGCATGGAAACACATGACTAAAACAGTGGAAGATGGCGTTAAACTGAGCTAAACCGGCCCAGATAATAGCTAACGGTCTTCCAACATAAACAGGAAATTCATTCAGTTATCTGATTATTAATAATGTTCTCAAAACGCTAGCACACAAGCGATATTTATACATTGTGATTTTCTTCCTGAAACATTTTTAAATGTATCCAAACATTCCGAGAACGTTAAATGTAACATTACGATGATACAATTTATCGTTTGCAAAATGATACAATTTAACGTTTCCTTAACATTTCAAGATTTTTTAAACATTTAAAAACGAAACATTTTGAACGTTCAGAGAACATTTACACAAATGTAAAAACACTGTTTTATTAGCTGGAGAAGGCTTCAAAGTCATCATATTTTAAATACTTTTATTGTTAATTTGTCAATTTTTGTTTCATCAAAATGTAAAAACTTGCTTCTCCTTCAACCACAAATTAAATCTAGTCTTAACGGATCATAATTCTTTCTTTATTTACTCATCCTCATATCTCTCAATCCTTTCGTTCTTCTGTAGAAAACAAAAGAACATTATAATTTGAAAGTACATATAATTCTATTATATTTCTATACAGAGTACGTCCAACCTCATCCGCATACATTGCACACATATAAAGCGATATATACTGTACAGCTTGATTTCTTGCAATGTCACAAATTTATAAAGTATATTATTGTCCACATATGATCTGCTAAATGCACCTATAAGGCATGAATACATTATAAAATATTAACCATGATTTTCTGTAAAGCTGCTTTGAAATAGCGCGTTATATGAATTAATTCAAATTGACTTAATGTTTTTTTGTCCATACAGTGGACGTAAACGGGATCCAGTGTTGTTTAGCTGTCAACGCTCTTCAAAATATATTTATTTTGTGTTGCACAAGATGAAAGTCATACTGAGACAATCATAACAGAATTTAACCAATGTTGGCATTTGTGTGTGCGAGAGAGTGTGTGTGTGTGTGTGTGTGTGTGCGAGAGAGTGTGTGTGTGTGTGTGAGAGAGAGAGAGAGAGAGTGTAGCTAAAATCAGCTCCCACCCTGCATTGTTGGACTCGAGTATCGCGTTTCACTTGATAAATACCTCACATTATAAAAGCAGAATGGGTTGCAGAAGTGGGTTCATGTTGCTTTAAAGGTTGGTCTGATATTTACCCTTCTTCGTACCTGAAGACTGAGCCACACAAACCCTGAACAGACGACAGCCGGAAACCTCTGGTTAACTCGAAGCGCTTTTATAAAGATATCATCTTAAAGGCCGCCCGCTGCGGTTCGCTCTCCTCCTGGTAACACGTTTAGCCCCTAAAAAGCTCAGCTGCTCTAATTTTGAAGAGAGATCTTAACCTCACTTAACTTTGCCCACGCCACAAGAGATTCCCCTCCAGTTTCTTGAAAACGTCCCTCCTCGTATAAATGGATGACATACATACAGGCGTTCATCCATCAAGAGCAGATGAAATATGAGGTGTTAAGGAGCGGACCATGTCCTGGGGCGCTTCATAAATCCATATATCCTTCCAGCTCGGAGAACAGTGACAGTGACCCAAAAACAGGCAGACAAGAAAATCAGGCCCAGTAAATGTGCAAACCATGCTTTCTGTGACTTCTGGTAAGAATCTCCCAAACATTCTCGCAGTCAATAAAACAAGAATTCATTCACATGTTTTCAAAACATTAGCATAAAAACATTTTTACCGTTTTTTTCACATCTGTTGGATGTTCGTCTAGCGTTTTTTTAATGCTCAGAAAACATTCATCAGTAACATTCCCATAATGTTTATAAAATTATTAAATGCACTTTTCCTTTGAAATTCGTCTAACCAAGAAAAAACACTAGACATTTTAAAATGTTATGAATTTTCAGAAATGTTTTCATAACTCAACGAGCAAACGATCTTCTAGTGTTGGGCTGCAGCGATTCGTCGACGTCATCGATTACGTCGACTATAAAAATACGTTGATTAGCATTTAGTGCGTCGATGCGTCCTTTAGCCACGCTCATTGCGCGAGCCTGCAGTTATCCCTACTTAAGACTGTTTTTCTGCCATGTTTAACACAATCAAGACTTTAGAGCAGAAGGTAAAGGCTAGTATGGCATCACTTCACAGAGCGTTCATAGAGCATTCTGTTATTAAACGACCGTCAGAACCGCATATATATAGCCGAACGGACTCCTTTACATTGTCAGGATTCACCTCCGCATTCAAAGCTGCGCTGAATGAACGGGACAGCATGTGACATCGAGTTGCCGATATAATCATGACGGGTTTAATGCACTCTCAGAGACGGAGAAATGATTCGCATTCATCTTAAGATCCACCGGAGCTGCCGTTAGAGCCCTGGTGCCGAGAGCGTGTTTGGTGCGATCGACGCGCGAGAGAGCTTTGAGAGCTACCAAATAAATAGATTCATTGAAAAATAATCGATAGATTAGTCGACAATAAGAATAATCATTAGTTGCAGCCCTATTCTAGTAACACAAAAATATTAAAAGTTATCTGGTCTTTAATAATAATAATAATGCTCTCAAAAGGGTAGCGCAAATACACAATTCCCTACATAATTGTCCCTACATAAAAAAAGCATTTATTGGGACACTTATCTAATGTTTTTTTTTATGTTACTTCTTGTTTCATAAAGTTTAGAGGACATAAAATGGAATGTTCCCTTAATGTTCACAAACTGAAGATTTTTAGAACATTTTAAAAACTTGGAATTTTAAACATTTATAGAATTATTGCAACTCAAACTGGAATATATATTGCATATTTTAATGTGTAGCGAATTAGCTCCAAAATGGAAACATACATAAGTAATTACAATTATTTCTATCAGCTGGCAGTAGTAACTGTAGCAGAGTTAAATTACCATCATCTAATCCAGGGCTGTCAAACTAAAGGCCCGTGGGCCTATTCCGGCCCGCCGCATCATTTCATGTGGCCCGCGGGAGCATATGATTGTCTTAAAAAAACACCTATGCTACTTTATATCGTACATTAAGAAAGTATGTATCAATACCACATGTTTCTGTTTCTATGTGGCATTCTATTTATACCCAGAAATTGACTTTAGTGTGCATATGATACGCGGCTCAAAGGAATAAAGCGGACCTCATCAAGTACTCAAGCACCACCGACGGAATAACACGATGTTCTCCATTCATTTAACGAATTCAAAAAATCCATGCAATGCAATTTCACTTGCAAATTTGCTATTTCAATAAAAAAATTGATTGGTGATTTAAAAAAAAAAAATCCTTCTACAGAGGACATAGAAAAAAATATGAATAAAATATGATTTAAAATAATTATTTAATTTAAAATATAATTTTTCAAAAATTTATTTTCCTATTTTTTTCTTATGGTCTAAAATGTAAATGACGTGACAAAATACTAAATAAAAAATTATAAATAAAATAAGTATAAATATGCATAAAATTAAAACCCTTAAGATAACTAGAAAGAAAAGAACACAACTTAAGCTCACAGAATAACAAATAGACTTTGAATGATTAATTGCTGTTTTGAATGATTATGTAATTGTAATCACGATTAGAAATTGGATTAATTGTGCAGCCCTAATTCCTAAAACATACGTTCTGTTAGCTGGGAAGCAGCTCCAACTGGAATATATATTGCATATTTTATTGTATTAATTTAGGTGGTGTGTTTCTCCACATTAACGCCTCTGGTGCTCCAGACTTTCAGTTTCATCTCCTGCTGTCTGATTCTCACTCCACTCAAAATACTGTATAATGCACAATTAAATATTTACATGCATTTGCCTTTCAGCTGTAATTGGGTGCATTTAAGAGTCTTTTTTTAATATATAATTCCCTTTGCCTGCTCCTCCGAACCCGCCGTAAGCACCCAATTCAAGGTTAAAAAGACATCCCAACGCTGCGAGTGTTTCTCCAGAAGGAGCTTCAATAAGAAATACTAATGCTGCAGTTTTATTTCGGTTCAATATTAATTTTACAAATTACATACATATTTTGCATAATGTGTATTAATGATGCCGGCTCCCTTTGGTGAGTGCTTGCATCAGCAGCATCTGTGCTTCACTGTTCCTCCACAGAGACACTACAGCAAACATCTACACAGCCAAACTCATTTCTGCTTAAAATAAATCCACAAAGATAGATCCAGTCAAGAGAAACATTACAAACATGCTTCTGTGCAATGCAAAAGCTTTGATCTCGTTTTACTCAACATCTGCATGAGCCGTGCATTTTGAGCTTTGCATCATTTGCTTATCAAGATGTTGAAATTAAGCTCTCCTGTGCATTTGCATGCAATGTGTGCAAAATTCAAATGCATGATTTTATTGTGCAATTAAACCATGCATGATTCATTTCTTAATTCTTAAATCAAAATGTCATAACTGGATCTTCTTTCTGGTGATGCATGCTGGACTTAATACACATCTGCATACAGTTTTGAACACGCAACTGATGCATTTACAACCAAGTCCAGAAAAATACAATGGCATTGATTTGGATATAAAATCAAGCCCTGAACGATGTACTGCACCGGTGGCATCTATCAGACACCATGCACATAACCACAAACAAGCATTTACTGTTAAATATAGCCGTTTCGTTCTTGTATTCAGCTTGTGGAAAACTAATTAAGGATGCAATGGGAGGAGGGCAATGTGAAGGCTGTGTGCTGAATACACAGTCTCCGGCCTGATTTTCCTCACGCGCCGCGGCCGAGCGTTTCACTGAGACGTTATTCATGCAACGCCACGGGACTCTAAACAAGATGTGCCATTATTAAACTAGAAAAGGCCTCCATTTTGGCTCTAACTGTTCTGGCATTGCCAGCGTTCTCGTGGCCGGCGCTCTGAAAGAGCAGGGTCAATGTCACTCAATGATTGGATTATTAATGCAATTAAATCTGCACTGGGCCTGGACTCGAGAGCAGCGGTTATGTGGAGTGTAAAATTACTGTTGTTGTGCATGTCAAAATAACATGAGCGAAGAGGGGAAGGAAAATAAAGCAGCATGGTTTACCTTGAACTAGACCGAGCGGTTATGATGGAAAAGCATGAAATACACTCTTAAAAATAGGGGTTTTCACCACAGAAGCTCTACTTTTATTTCTTTAAAGAACCTTTCAATGATCAGCTCTTAAAACAACAATGATTTTCTTAATAAGAACATGTTAATAATCTAAAGAAACACTATAAAAACCTTTCGTCCGATGAAAACTAAACTTGGGTTCTTCATGGAGCCATTAATGCCAAAGATGCTTTATTTTTAAGAGTGCAAGCATTTACTTTCCAATTAAGACAATATAAACTCATGGTCAAAATAGCTATTAATGCATTGTTTTAGCACACTCATATTCATATCATATTCATATCACACCAGAAATGGCTAAAGTTTGATTGGGATTATCTTTGATTTGGCCCATATCACAAAAGGATGGAAGAAAATATAACATGCTCTTAAAGCATATCTTCATTTCCAATATTACAGCCAGCTAGCCAAAAATACTCTGTATGGGTCAAAATTATACATTTTTTGCCAAAAATCATTAAGATATTAAGTAAAGATGATGTTCTATGAAGATATTTTGTACATTTCCTACCATAAATATATCAAATGTAATTTTTGATTATTAATATGCATTGCTAAGAACTTCATTTGAACAACTTTAAAGGCAATTTTCTCAATATTTTGCTTTTTTTGCACCTCCAGATTTTCAAATATTGTCCTATCATAACAAACCATACATCAATTGAAATATTATTTATTCAGATTTTTAATACATTCACCCTTATGACTGGTTTTGCGGTGCAGGGACACATTTACATATTTAATTTTTTGCTATATTTTTGCATTGTGAATGTAAAAACAATAATATAAGAATCTTTTATTTAAAATAATTGTGAATAAAAAAAAGAAAATGATTATAATTTTTTTAATAAAATGTAATACCTTTTAATATAACATAGATGGATATAATGTCGCTTTTGGCCCATAACTCTAATTCATGTTAAAAAAATGTCCCTTAGTATTAAAAAGTCTTCTTTAAAACTTTTTTTATTAGTAATCAATATCCCGTTTCACCCACAAATACGTCAATAAAATGGGTTACAGACAGCGTTTCGTGTTGACTATAAAGAATGAATTCCTGCTGACACACGAACAAAAGCAGGAAACAGAAGGACAAGCCTGAACACTAAAACACTCAGCAAACATGAACCGCGCACACACACACACACACACACACGCGCGCGCGCACGCACACACAGACACACACACACACACACAGACACACACACACACACACACACACACAGACGCACACACAGACACAGACACACACACAGACACACAGACACACACACAGACAGACACACACACAGACACACACACACAGACACACACACACACACACGCACACAGACACGCACACAGACACACACACAGACACACACACAGACACACACATGCCAGGTCCACAATAAACACCAGAAAAATAACATCTGAGAAATAATTAGAGTGTCATTAAAAAAACTATTTGGGACAACAGGGTCCTCAAATATTTACACCTCCACTATTTAGTGTTGACGTAAATAAATCTCTGGGATTAGCGCCGGGCATCGATGCTTGGCAACAATTAAAAATGTCACCAAATGTGGGAGACGAACACATGGCGTCTCCGTGGCGCACGGAGGAAACTTCTGCTCTCCTGCGCGGCTTTCATCTCTCGCCTCGGGCGAGCGTACGATTCTCAAGTGGGCCAACTTCCCATCAAAAAATCTGGAGCCGCGAAGAAACAATGGCTTGATCATAATTAGGTCAGGAACACACGGAAAAGTTCTGCAGGTGAAGTTAAACTAGGCCTGGCAATTTATTAACGAGTCAAACGAGTGGCATTAAAAACTCACAGGTTGACAATAACGGAGATATTCGCCGGTGGTAAAACGAACACTCACCATGAGCATCAAACGAACCTCGCTACCAAAAACGCCTTTGAAATTGGGACAGCGCTGGCCCATTGTGGATTAATTAGCTGTGTTTTTGAGAACGTCACCTACTTAACTTCGCCGAACAGCAGCCGTCGTATTATTAGGGCTTAATCATCTAGCGCTTGTTTATTTATGGTCGTTCATGAAGTGCGATGGTAAGACCACCTGTCCACCTCGTGCACCACAGCAGGCCTGTGTTAGTGGAAGCGGCTGATTCATTAGCTTTTATGCTCGTTTGTTGCCCACCCGAGGACGAGGGAGCTTTCATTAGTACAGCGCTGTTTACTCAGCAACTTACACACTGCTAAAGAACAATCCCACACACACACACACACACACACACACACACACACACACTCACACTCACACTCACACACACACACACACACACACACACACACGCTCTCACACACACACACACACACACGCACGCTCTCGCACACACACACGCTCTCTCACACACACACACACGCACTCACACACACACTCACACACACGCACGCACTCACACACGCACGCTCTCACACACACACGCACGCTCTCTCACACACACACACGCACTCTCTCACACACACACACACACACACACACACACACACACACACACACACACACACACACACACACACACACACACACGCACGCTCTCTCACACACACACGCACGCATGCTCTCTCACACACACACACACACACACGCACGCTCTCTCACACACACACAAGTGAACATCTCCACAAGAACAAATATGCAGACTGTGACTAAAATGGTTGCAAATGCAATATAATGTAAAGATTTGCTTGTTTTTTCATCTGGAGAAATGTGTCTCAGCATCGGATGCTCTGTAGTGAATGGGTGCCGTAAACTATCTATTATTGCATTGATTTACCACACTCACATTCTATACTATAAGTATTAAAGCACAAAGCATGGATTTATAAATAGACATAAATTATAAAATAAATAAATATTCGCAAGATGCATGACATTATTAATGCTGGAAATGACTCTGAAGCAGTCAGTCAAGAAAAAACATGATTCAGTTTCAAATGGAGTAATTCATCAATTTAAAATGATTGTGTTTATCGCACCTCTATGCTGATGTAGGTCAGATGTGAACGTAGATGCTGTGTTTAAATCGAGCAATTCTGTAATCTGCCAACTGAAACACAAGGTCCTTTGGCTCCTAAACGATTCAAGACTCTCTAGTCATGTTTTAGTTCTGGTGTGTGTGTGTGTGTGTGCGTGTGCGTGCGTGTGCGTGTGCATGTGGTTTATGAGGACACAAATTTGTATAAAGACATGGGTAGGGTAAGGGTTAACCCTAACCCTAACATTTTCAGTGCCCCCATAATTGAAAATGCTTATCATACACTGAGGGTTTTTTTGTTGGGGGGGGAATGCACAGTCTCCTGTGAGGGCTAAGTTTAGGTGTAGGGCAATAACACATACAGTTTGTACAGTATAAAAACCATTACGCCTATCGAGAGTCCCTGTAAACCATAGAAACCAACGTGTGTGTGTGTGTGTGTGTGTGTGAGTGTGTGTGTGTGTGTGTGTGTGTGAGAGAGTGTGCGTGTGAGAGAGTGTGTGCGAGAGTGTGTGAGAGAGTGCGTGCATGTGTGAGTGCGAGTGCGAGTGTGTGCGTTTTGCTGGAATGCGGTCGCAGGAAGACACACACCTCAACACAATCGTTTGCAGAGCTCAAGCACTGAGAGGCCGGACGATGGTAAAATGCTTTCGGCAGACGATGGTAAACTATCACAACTCCGGCCGTGTGGCTCATGCAACCTTCAAAACACAACCAGCTCCCCTCCTTCAATTAATCGCAGATCTAGTTTCAACCTCCCATGAGTCTCGGAAACACTCCATGAATCCGATTTGTAACTAATTAAAGGAAACTGACTAACCCAGCAGTGCTCGGGGAAAAGAACGAGCTCAGAAAACACACAGGTGATGCCCGACACGATGAACGCAAGCTTGTCAACAACGAGAACAATGCATCAAACACAATGTGCTGCAGGACTGAATGGACGGAAGAGGCTGTTAATGACTGTGTGCTTCAGGATATCCTCTGCGTCACCAGTCAAAATAATCTCCATAATGCTCATCCTGCTCTGGGGGGGGGCGACGGTCCGTGAATCTGACAATGCTTTCTTTCTCCGAGAGGAGCTTGAGCAATGCAGTTCGTCTGATTTCAGCCGGTTTTCCTCGTATAAATCAATGAGGATATAATAGCAGCTCGGCACATGAAATATGTCAAAATAACTCATGCAAACAAGCAGAAATCACTCGTATGATTCCGTCTTTGCACGCCATTATATACATGTAATATAGGGATGCTAAATTAATTTCGGTGTGTTATCATGCATCTTCATTTGTAGCATTCGTATAACCAATTATTAAATATTTTATACCCAATCACAACTAAAGCAAATATGTTTTAAATGTTCTTTTATATACAATATATATGGAAAAATTTAATAATAATTAAAAACACAAATAGAAAAGACATGCATGTAAAATATGTTTTTACCATAAATAAATGAATGCAATGATCTGATATTTCCATTGGACCCCTAATACTATCAGAACTACTTCTGTGTCACACAAGCATCTCGTCTCATATATTGGATTTGTATGGGATTTGTATGATATTGGGAATCTGGAGTTAATCCCAGATCACATGCGAGCACTGCTGCCCCCATCAGGACACAAAACACGGAATAAACATCTGCAAAAACCATCAGCTCACTGACATAATCCATATTAGTATTTACATATGCATTAAATAGAGTTAAGGCATAATCAAAAAGTCACAGTTTGTATCGTGCATCTTAAAACGACACGTCTCCAACACTAAAGGCAAATGAAAGAGCACAGCTGAGGTCTTTAACTGGAACTGGTCTCAAACACTTTCATGGTTTTCATTAAACACACAGATGGGTCTCGTTTACTAGTGCACGCGCTTCAGGAGAGTGCACAGCACAACTTCATGGGAACGAGTCTGTGTTCGACTGCTTTGCATTCAACATAAGATTATAGAATAACTAAAGATAAAAATAGCACAAAGGCATGCCTTTCTCTCTAGTTAAACTCGGTGACTGAGACAGAACACAGAAACTAACGGCTCGCTGCTGATAAGAAAACAAAGCATTTACCTAAAACCGTTATGGTGGTAATACATATCCATATTCAATACGACATAAGAAGAATCACAGCTTTTAAAAAACGCTTTGCTAGCGTTCCCATTAAGTTGGGAATGTTCTCGGACATTCTAAAAACGCGTTTTGTACGTTCTGAAACAAACAGTAACGTTTAAAAAGCGTTATATAA
>CM049886.1:570000-575000 GCA_027474115.1 Schizopygopsis malacanthus | reverse complement strand
CCCGGCAGCTCTTACTGAGTTTCAGCAGCTGGTCCTGTCACTCGAGCGCTGATAACTGACCTTGATTGTGTCCAGAGACGAGGACGGGCTTCTGGGAGTGAAACACGAGGGCCCTCTCATGACCAGTGTCGGGGGGGTAACGCATTACAAGCAACACGGGTTACGTAATAATATTACTTTTTTCAAGTAACTAGTAAAGTAATGCATTACTTTTTAATTTACTAGAAAATATTATAAGAGTTATTTTTCTCCATTTATTGACTGAGTGCGCCGTGTGAACATGATCTTACTGTAGATCTAATCTAGACTAAATATGAATGTGTATTAATTCATCCCACTCACAAAAAACAGATTCAGTATTCATCAAAATGAATTAAAACAGTGAAATACAAACTCAGAATATGACACAAACCTGCAATAATTAAATATGTTAAACAACACAAATATATCTAATCTCATTTTATTAACCGATGTGTTTGCTGCTGACCTTTGATGATCAGTTCAATCATATTAATAATAAACATTACTTTAGATAAACTAACAATGTGTTTATTGCTGAAGAGTGTTGAACTTCTCCTGTGTTCTTCTGTACAGACGTGATTTACTCGTCCTTCAGTCTGAGGTTTATTTATTACACTTTTTGGTGTGAAAGGCTTTTATATTTGCTATAAATATAACTTATTGTATTAAAAACAAACAATCAAGCCCTGCTCATATTTAAAAAGTAACGCAAAAGTAACGCAAAAGTAACGCAACGCATTACTTTCCATAAAAAGTAACTAAGTATCGTAATTAGTTACTTTTTTAGGGAGTGACGCAATATTGTAACGCATTACTTTATAAAGTAACTTTCTCCGACACTGGTTGTGAGGAGCTTGACCCAAAATACAGTCATGCATGAACTACTGTTGATCATAAAGTTAGCCTGTTATTAGGGTTATTATGTACTTAAACTACTGTGTATTAACTAAATGCTTAAATACATTGCTTAACATAAAATAAATGCTAACTAGATTAAAATATAAGGAAATAATTTAAATAGTTGCCAACGTAACATTTCTCATTTGTGTTAAGTTGATTAACTAAACTAAAGCTAAAATAAAAAATTATAAAACTCAAACATATATTTAAAAAATTAAAATAATAATTTCAAATTGTTAGTTTGTGTTTAAAAACTAGAAGTAAAATAACAATTATAACTAAATAAGAAAATAAAATAGAAAAAAAAAATCTATTTTTTATGTTTAAAAATTAAATGCTTATTTATTGTTTATATTTTATTTCAGTTGTAATTATTAAACATTAACTTAACAAAAAAATAGTTTTTTAAATGCCTATTTATTGTTTATATTTTATTTAAAAGTTTTAAAAGCAAAAAAATAGTTTTACATTTATTGTTTATATTTTATTTAAAAGTTTTAAAAGCAAAAAAATATTTTACATTTTTAAGTTTGTTTAAAAAGTAAAATAAATGAATAATAAATATCAAATACACATTAATAAAAACAAAAACTAATTTTTGTTAAGTTTGTTTAAAAACTAAAACGAAATTAAAAATTAAAACTAAATACATAAATTTAAAAAATACTAAAACTAAAGTGAAAACAGAAAATAAAATAAAATATGAATAAACACTATAATAGAATCTCAATGATGCTACTAATATATTCCTATCATACATCTTTATTAGCACACGTGGAGAAGCGTTGACATAAACTACGGAGTTATTAATAGATCATCAAACCCTCGACGGACGCTGACCTGCTCCAGCAGTTTATGAATTAATGTATTTCTTAATTTCACGTATGTAATCAAACATTTGTGAAAGCAGCAGTGAAAGCTTCACATACAGCTGAAGTTCAGTTAAAGCCGGTAACTTTACTCATCATTACTCACCGTATTAAATAGTCACAGATGTGGATTAAAGGCTTATGAATGGAGTCATGGTTCAATATTAAGTGGGACATCTGTCGGAGGATCTTGGCCGTGTTTCTTGGCGTCTCGCGACCCGTCGACAAATCATCAGAAATCTGGCCCTGAATAGAAACGCACACAGATAGAAATCAGTGCTTTACAGCAATGCATCCGCTTCAGGAGCTCGGTTATTATAGTTATTAACTCAAACCATAAAATATATGCTGCCTGAATTGTGTTATGTGAAATAAAATAAAATATACAAAAGTTAACTTATTTTATTTCAGCTAGTTGCCAAGGGAAAATGTATATTAATTTATTCAAAATAAAACTGATAAATAAAAATTAAGAAAACCACATATACATGTAAACACATTTAAAAAACTACCCAATAAAAATGGAAAATACAAAGTTAAAACCTAATTCAAAATAATCATAGAAACTATAGAGAAATATTCATTATAAAATAAATACAAATGACAAAAACAACAAATTACTAAATTAACTAAAATAAAAAATAAAAAATTCAGAGTATAAATAGAAACTACCTAGAAATATTTATTTATATAAAAAGACAAAACACAACAAAATTACTAAACTAACTAAAGTAAAAATGAAAAATATTAAAAAAATCTGAGTATAAATAGAAACCACATAGAAATATTTATTTAAAAAAAAATGACAAAACACAAAAAAATTACTAAAATAACTAAAATAAAAATAAAAACGAAAAAAAATTCAGACTATAAATAGAAACTACTTAGAAATATTTGTATATATAAAAAAGACAAAACACAACAAAATTACTAAATTAACTAAAATAAAATATAAAATATACAAAATTCAGAGTATAAATAGAAACCACATAGAAATATTTATTTATATAAAAAAGACAAAACACAACAAAATTACTAAACTAACTAAAAAAAATCTGAGTATAAATAGAAACCACATAGAAATATTTATTTAAAAAAATGACAAAACACAAAAAAAATGACTAAACTAACTAAAATAAAAAAGGAACATATAAAAAAATTCAGAGTATAAATAGAAACCACATAGAAATTTTTTTTTTTTTAAATGACAAAACACAAAAAAATTACTAAACTAACTAAAATAAAAAAGGAACATATAAAATTCAGAGTATAAATAGAAACCACATAGAAATATATTTTTTTTAAATGACAAAACACAAAAAAATTACTAAACTAACTAAAATAAAAATAAAAACGAAAAATAAAAAGTTCAGAGTATAAATAGAAACTACTTAGAAATATTTATATATATAAAAAAGACAAAACAAAACAAAATTACTAAAATAACAAATAAAATATAAAATATACAAAATTCAGAGTATAAATAGAAACTACCTAGAAATATTTATTTATATAAAAAAGACAAAACACAACAAAATTACTAAAACTGACAAAAATAAAAATGGAAAATACAAATAAAACCTTTCAGAATGTAAAAAAAACGATACAAATACAAATATAAAACTAATAAAATTAGTTTGGCACAATAATTAGGACCGGCACAATAATACAGATAAACGACCGCGCCGGCGTTTCATGATGAAGGTTGGTTGGCGTATACAATGTTTGATCATTAGTGTATGATGCTAGGATAGGTTTTATTACTATACAAAATTCTGAATGTATTCACTTCTCCATAGTCTCAAAACATGCCGTATTTATGTTCAGTAACCTCCTAAAGAACCCAATGAAAATCATAAGCTGATTTCCATCTCATATGCAAACTCTGTGACCTTTGGTCTGCCTGGATTTAGCCCTGAACCTGAGCCCAGCTGATATAGAGATGCACTCTGAATACCTGACAATCTCTCAGAGTCTGTAATACAACCAGGCTCACGAGAACATTATTCACAGACGAACTGATGTTAAAAGGTTTCAAAGTTCATGTTTAATAACTAAACTGACTGTGTTACATTTACATTTAGTCATTTTGCAGACGCTTTTATCCAAAGCGACTTACAATTGGGGAATACATTCTCATGCGATTACCTTAATAGCTCCTATAAAACTCCAGATTGTGGTAATTTACCGTCACCCTGGCCAAACGTCTGATGCATACGGTACACTTATCTAGAAACACTTCAGGAGTGTCGAAGTCGTCGTCTGATTGGTTGAATTAAACAGGATTTCCGGGAGACGTGTGTGTCGCGTTCTTTAACGTTCCGCCTGGAAACAATGGTGCCGTGACCCGCTCACGAAATAATAAAGCCGTCGTGT
The DNA here is from genome assembly GCA_027474115.1 of Schizopygopsis malacanthus. NCBI lineage: Eukaryota > Metazoa > Chordata > Actinopteri > Cypriniformes > Cyprinidae > Schizopygopsis > Schizopygopsis malacanthus. Next base: position 570,834 of record CM049886.1, on the reverse strand, counting down.
TTACAAATGTAACAGCGAACGCTTATCAGAGTAGATTGAATGCTGGATTTCCAAATGTATGTTAAATATTTAAAGTTTGCGACATGGAATCATACAGTTTCACACACCGGTCTGTTATTGTGCCGACATTTCCACGCCCCGAAACGTGACGCTGAACGAAACGAACTGTGATTGGTTGTTTGACATGTCAGTCAAACGGCCTCGTGGGCGGGGCTTGGCCCATGAACCCGGCCATATATTCCAGACCTTCAGCCGTCGGTCTAGTCTGGCTACGAGAGACTAGGAAGATGGCTAGAGTTTGGCCAGGGTGACGGTAAATTACCACAATCTGGAGTTTTATAGGAGCTATTACGGTAATCGCATGAGATTCAAATGAGTTGTAATTGCGTAGGGGAGCTACTAATGCAATATATTCTTATTACTCACACATGCAGTATTTACCGTACTTTATTTATCCTAAACATAGTAAACTTAAATGTTCTAATTTGCATATTTACAAGGTTAATGACATTGATTTAATAATGTTTATCTATGCACATAAATAAATTCATTGTTAGTTAACATGGAAAGCACTTCATAACCTATTTTACTCTCATCAAAATGGATATTAAATGAGAAAATATGCTATTTTACAAAGTGATTTCGTCATTGACTTAACCTTAGTGTAAAATAACTGAATCCAGTTACAGCAAATATGGTTACTAAGTAAGTGAGAATGAGCATTTTGTCAGTATCTCCTGATAATGTATGTAAAATGTGGCCTATTTGATCCAGCTCTTTCAGTGTGATGTGTATGTCCCGGTGGGTAATAGATGCAAGTGTTCACCAGAGACA
>CM049886.1:550000-552500 GCA_027474115.1 Schizopygopsis malacanthus | reverse complement strand
GCTCATTAACCAACAGTAAATAAGTCAGAGTTTGCCTCAACGGCTAATTTTTCCAGATTTTAAAAAGGCAACCTAAAAACTAAAATACAGTAAATGATCACACACACACACACTCAATAGCATTTATAATTACACACTATTACACTAATGATAACATTATGCAGTGTATGTGCTTTATAAGTACTAATAAACAGCCAATATGTTAATAAGAGGCATGTTAATAAGCAACTATTTAATAGTGAGAACTGGTCAAAGAAGACTAGCACTAGTTAAACGAGCAAATTGAACCCTTTCCCGGGATGAGTGTCGGAGTGAAAGTGTCCCGTCTCTCCTCAGATCCACACGTCTCTTATAAACGGCCGTCCCAGCGCAGATGACCTGACCCCAGAGCTGCTGGACTACACCTCCGCTCGCTTCATCCGCCTGCGTCTGCAGAGGATCCGAACGCTCAACGCTGACCTCATGACCCTCAGCTACCGCGACCCCAAAGAGGTGGACCCCATCGTCACGCGACGGGTACGGAGCGACGCTCTTTTACACTGTTTAAGGATCACCAGACTGGTGCTTTTAAGTGACTAACGTTGTGTTCAGGTCCTGTGTTTCCTGGGAATCGAACCCATGACCTGCTGTTGCTAGCGCCGTGCTCTTCTGGTTCAGCTTATCTACAGAATTTATATACATGTCAAGCATTCGTTTTAAGTGTTTTATATAATTAAATGTGTATCAATTATATAAAAAATACACATTTATAAATTATATACATTTTAAGTATTTGATATAATTAAATGTATATAAATTATAAATAAAATGTATATACATTTATAATTACTGATTATTTATCAATTATATACATTTTAAATATTCATTTTAAATATTTTAAGTATTTTATATAATTAAATGTATATAAATCATAAATGCATAATTACACATTTATAAATTTTAAATATTCATTTTAAGTATTTAATATAATTAAATGTATATAAATTATAAATAGTAAAAAAATTATGCATTGTTTATAAATGATATACATTTTAAATATCCAAACATTAATATTAAATAGTTATATCACGTGATTTTTAAAAAGGACATCAAGATATAATTCAATCAGTTTAAAATATTCATATTAAATAATAATGATATGCATAAATGATTAATAAATTACAAATATGATAATTATTATATAAAAAGTTATTCTATAATGTGTAAATATTTCTGTAACATTATTTAATAAAGGTCCTTCCAGACAGGGCACTCTTGTGAGTGGAGTAATAGTGCACGTGTTAATACTCTGTTGTGAATGGAGTAATAGTGCACGTGTTAATACTCTGTTGTGAATGGAGTAATAGTGCACGTGTTAATACTCTGTTGTGAATGGAGTAATAGTGCACGTGTTAATACTCTGTTGTGAATGGAGTAATAGTGCACGTGTTAATACTCTGTTGTGAATGGAGTAATAGTGCACGTGTTAATACTCTGTTGTGAATGGAGTAATAGTGCACGTGTTATATCTTGTGAATGGAGTAATAGTGCACGTGTTAATACTCTGTTGTGAATGGAGTAATAGTGCACGTGTTAATACTGTGTTGTGAATGGAGTAATAGTGCACGTGTTAATACTCTGTTGTGAATGGAGTAATAGTGCACGTGTTAATACTCTGTTGTGAATGGAGTAATAGTGCACGTGTTAATACTCTGTTGTGAATGGAGTAATAGTGCACGTGTTAATACTCTGTTGTGAATGGAGTAATAGTGCACGTGTTAATACTCTGTTGTGAATGGAGTAATAGTGCACGTGTTAATACTCTGTTGTGAATGGAGTAATAGTGCACGTGTTAATAGTCTTGTGAATGGAGTAATAGTGCACGTGTTAATACTCTGTTGTGAATGGAGTAATAGTGCACGTGTTAATACTCTGTTGTGAATGGAGTAATAGTGCACGTGTTATACTCTGTTGTGAGTAATAGTGCACGTGTGTTAATACTCTGTTGTGAGTGGAGTAATAGTGCACGTGTTAATACTCTGTTGTGAATGGAGTAATAGTGCACGTGTTAATACTCTGTTGTGAATGGAGTAATAGTGCACGTGTTAATACTCTGTTGTGAATGGAGTAATAGTGCACGTGTTAATACTCTGGTGAATGGAGTAATAGTGCACGTGTTAATACTCTGTTGTGAATGGGTGGATGTTAATACTCTGTATGGAGTAATAGTGCACGTGTTAATACTCTGTTGTGAATGGAGTAATAGTGCACGTGTTAATACTCTGCCGTGTTAATACAGAGTAATAGTGCTGCTCTGTTGTGAATGGAGTAATAGTGCACGTGTTAATACTCTGGACCGTGTTAATACTGTTACCAATACTCTGGTAATGGAGTAATAGTGCTGACTCTGTTGTGAATGGAGTAATAGTGCAAACTCTGTTGTGAATGGAGTAATAGTGCCATCTCTGTTGTGATTGGAACTCTGTTGTGAAGCTGTTATCTCTGTTGTGAATCAAATATG
>CM049886.1:542500-547500 GCA_027474115.1 Schizopygopsis malacanthus | reverse complement strand
TTGCGGGTGAGAAGTGCGACAGTTGTGCGTTCGGATTCAGGGATTTCCCACAATGCACTCGCTGCGAGTGTAGCCTGGCCGGAAGCCACAACATCGACCCCTGCAGCGAGTGTGTGTGCAAGGTACTGCGAAACACAGACACACACACACACACACACACACACACACACACACACACACACACACACACATACACACAGAGAGACACAAACACTCATTTCACAGACAGCATCAGCAAGTAAATAAACAACAAGAACACAAGAGGAGTGACGGATGTGAATTTCTAAGGCTCTAAATGATCAAATTATCTCCTCCAGTGTTTTATCCAGTCAAAGCTGTGTTCAGCGGCTGCTTCTCGATGTCAGATCTGGACTGGTTTTGATCAAGTACGCGTCAGTCGTATCTCCAGATCAACACTTTCTGAAGATTGATTCTCCATCAATCATGTTTTAGTCTCAAATCTGATCCTCAGGATCTTTACTTTCACTGAATGATCTTCATCTTCACATCTTCTGAGGAGCCTTTATTTCTTCATCTCTCCATCATTTACATCTCATCTTACTGAGACACATTATTGCAGATATAGAGCCATATTTAGATCATGTTAGAAAGATCTCATTGATTTGACATCATAGAAATATCAGCATCTGCAGCAAATGCATATTTTTGCTCAGTTTGATTGTGCCTCCATATTCTCACCGTGTCAGACTATATGAGGCCTGATGGAGCAGATATCAAAACTTGTATTTTTGTCTAAAGGTTCAGTAAACTGTACCATGTGATTGTTTAGTGTGTGAGGCTGTAGCTGGCTGTGATTCTCATCTCTCCGTCTCTCCGCAGGTGAATGTGATGGGCTCTAACTGTGATCTGTGTAAGCAGGGTTTCTATAACCTGCAGGACACTAATCCTGAGGGCTGCACCGAGTGCTTCTGTTTCGGAGTCTCAGGTGTGTGTGAGAGCTCCACCTGGTTCACCAGCTCGGTACGTGTCCGCGCGCACACACACATACACACACACACTCACACACTCTCTCTCAAGCACACACTCACTCTCTCTCTCTCTCACACTCACTCACTCAGTCACTCACGCACAAACACTCTCTCACTCACGCACACACAGTCTCTCTCTCTCTCTCTCTCACACACTCTCTCTCTCTCACACTCACTCACTCACTCATGCACACACACTCACTCTCTCTCTCTCACACTCACTCACTCAGTCACTCACGCACAAACACTCACTCACGCACACACAGTCTCTCTCTCTCTCTCTCTCACACACTCTCTCTCTCTCACACTCACTCACTCACTCATGCACACACACTCACTCTCTCTCTCTCTCACACTCACTCACTCACTCAGTCACTCACGCACACACACTCTCTCTCTCACTCATGCACACACAGTCACTCTCTCTCTCACACTCACTCACTTACTCATGCACACACACTCTCTCTCTCTCACACACGCGCACACACACACATACACACACACTCTCACACAGACACACACACAGACACACACAGACACACACACACACACACACTCTCTCTCTCTCTCACACACAGACACACACACACACACATACACACTCACTCACTCACGCACACACACTCTCTCTCACTCACTCACTCACGCACACACACACTCTCTCTATCTCTCACACACACACACACACACACACACACACACACACACTTTATTATTACAATTAATGGCTAAATGAATGTTTGGAAATGCAAACTAATATTTCCTACACACACACACTCCAGCAAAAGACAGAAATAACTGACTTAAAACCATTTTAGCTGCTGAAAATACTAGTGTTATAATCATTTTTGCGAGCGCTGTATGTATAACTAAGCCTAACATTGAAGCGAAAGCATTTGAAAGCACTAGTATCAGTGATGCTGATGCTGCGGTGTGTGTTGTTGGTTCTCAGGTGGAGCACAGAGACGGCGTTCTCCTTCCATCTCTTCAGAGCTCCAGCATCTTCACGTCTCTCGTCTCAGACGATAACCTCATCGTCTCCAATGTCTCCGCGTCCGCAGGCGTTCTGTCCGTGTGGTCGTGGGCCGCGCCGGAGTCTTTCCTCAACAACAAGGTGATCTGCTGTAGTGTTCGTTTTGTCAGCTATTTGCAAATATGTGACCCTGGAGCATAAAAAAACAGCCTTAAGTGTCCATTTTTAGAAATGCAGATATTGAAATTGAGTGTGTGTGTGTGCGTACGTGTGTGTGCGTGCGTGTGTGTGTGTGTGTGCGTGTGTGTGCGTGTGTGCGTGCGTGAGTGAGTGTACGTGAGCGTGCGTGAGCATGTGTATGTGTGTGTGTGAGAGAGAGTGTGTGTGTGTGTGTGTGTATGAGTGAGTGCGTGTGTGTGTGTGTGTGTATGTGAGTGCGTGCGTGAGCATGAGTGTATGTGTGTGTGAGAGAGAGTGTCACAACAAAATTACTCAAATTAACACAAATGAAAATAAAAAGGACAACATAAAAATAAAGTAATAATGCTGAAAACGATAAAGACAGAACGTATTATATTTCACTTGTCAAATCAACAGTTCTTAGTTTTTTTTATCAAAACTGTTCCTGAGATTACAGTCATAGTGGATATTATTATTATTATTGATTTAAATACACTTATTGTTTACATTTGACAGATTTTAAAATATAAAAGACCGTTGATAAAACTTGAATTAAATTGATTTAAAAAATTAAATCTAAAGCGATATATAGTAGTTATTAATATTTTGAATTAGTTTTTATTTTTATGTAAGTTTTTCGTATTTATTTTTATGTTTTTGTTTTTTCCAACTAATATATATATATTATTATTTTTTTTGTAATGTATTTTTTTTTAGTTTTTTTTTTTTTTAAATGTTTTTTTGTTCATTTGAGTTAAAATTTGTAAATTTGTTAGTTAATGATAACACTGGTTTTATGTGCAATACTCTTGGAGATACAATAAAAACAGTTATATTACTATTATTTATAGACTATTATTGTATCTATTCATCTAAATAATGACACTATTGTCTTCTATAGAGCTGCTGAATTATAATAATTAATATTACAGCATTAACTGTTATTTTCTGGTTTGTTTCTGTGAAGTTGCTTTGAAACGACGTGTATTGTACAAAGCGGCATAGAGTTAAAATATAACGTGTATATAATGAGCTACAATCATCTGAGGACATAAACATAATAGCACAGTATTCTGAGCGCTTTAGCTAATATATGGTCATCGTTTCTCTTCTAGCTGACCTCATACGGCAGCTTCTTGAACTACAGCGTTGCTTATGACACGTCTGAGGAAAACGTGGACAAGACGCTTCAAGCTCATTTCAGCGTGATTATGGAGGTAAGATGATAATTGCATATCATTGTCACCTTTTTCACCCCGGATGAGTTTGCATCCCTGGACATGATAATCCAAACAAACAGAACGAGCTGTAAAGGCCCTGCCCACTTCTGGAAAAGGGGGCGGGGAGAAGCAGCAGCTCATTTGCATTTAAAGAGACATGCGCAAAAACAGCCTGCTCTGCTTCCACTCAAAATATGCATTTTCTAAATTAAATAATACATTATATGTGGGGTATTTTGTAGGGATGCACCAAAATGAAAATTACTGGCCGAACGTGGTTTTTCATATTTTCCCCATTAATGTTTTTTCAACATTGCATAAATTAAATAACCAAAATGTGCTTTTTTTTAACTGTTTTGTTTTGCTTTTCAAATAAAAAAATGCTTACAAAACAACAATTTAAAAACTAACACTGAACATTGTTGCAGCCATTAAACCAACAAAGCACATTTAACTTAAAATTAATAAGTTAAGATCATATCTTGAGACTCTTCTTGAATAATGCATGTATTTTACTGTACTAATAATGCAGCCTTGATGAGCAAAAGAGATTTTAAAACATTATAATATATTACAGATCCCAATTTGAACACTATGTGTGAGTGTTAGAATAAATGTGTTAATAGAGCTGTTGTAGGGTAGTTATTATTATTGTCTCATATTCATAAATGACTAGCATTAATGAATGTTGATGGAGCTCTCAGTGCTTTATGTTGACAACATCAGATTTAGAACGGATTCTCATGACAATTTTGGGAAGGTGTTTATGCCTTTATGAAAATGAATCCAAATGTTCCGTGTCTTCTCTGTAACTGTGTTTCAGGGTAACGGGCGGACGCTGCGTCAGTCTCGGGCCGCTCGTCTGCTGCTGAACGCTCACACGGAGCAGCGCGTCTCGCTCCAGATGCTGCCGCGCTCCTTCATAGACGCTCGCAGCGGGAGCCGTGTTCAGAGAGACGAGCTGATGACGGTGCTGGCGGACGTGGCTGCGCTCAGGGTTCGAGCTCAGCTGGAGGACAGCACCGAGGGAACACTCAGGTCTCACGGAGGTTTAGCACACACAAATATAAAGGACAAATCCAGTGTCTGGCGCATTTGATGCCTTTGGCAGGAGATAAAGCGTATTCATTCACGATTAATCGCATCCAAAATAAGTTTGTTTGCTTAACTGACCTGTGTGTATTTTTAAATACACATACATTCAGTATATAAAAACTAGTGAGTATAAATGGCAACTGAGCTGAGTCTTTGTCACCTTTTTCACCCCGGATGAGTTTGCATCCCTCGACCTGATAATCAAAACAAACAGAAGGAGCTGTAAAGGCCCTGCCCACTTCTGGAAAAGGGGGCGGGGAGAAGCAGCAGCTCATTTGCATTTAAAGAGACATGCACAAAAACAGCCTGCTCTGCTTCCACTCAAAATATGCATTTTCTAAATTATAAAATACATTATATTTGTATGGATTATTATTTGTATGGATGCACCAAAATGAAAATTATTGGCCGACCATGGTTTTTCATGTTTTACCCATTGTATAAATTAAATTTGAGTATTTATGTATATATAAATACACATACATACAGTATATATTTTGAAAATATTTAAATGTATTTACATATACGTATTTATTCATATAT
>CM049886.1:525000-537500 GCA_027474115.1 Schizopygopsis malacanthus | reverse complement strand
ATCGCTGGAGTGGCGGGTGATAAATGTGATCGCTGCGAGCGCGGATTCTACAGCTTCACGGAGAGCGGATGCACACGTGAGAACAGCAGACACATGTATTAATATAGTAATTAGTTCATAACATGCACTGGTGCACAATGAGAGCTATGACTAGTTTAGTTTAATCTTTTCAAAGCGCTTGAAACACCACACGCTGGTGACGCCTGCTGGTCAAAAGTGTGCAAATGTAAAAAAATACATAGAAACAGTTTGATACGTGCTCCGAATCACAAATGATTCACAAAAGCTCAGAAGCGTCACGAAGCAGGGATTGGAAAGAAATCGCTCATCACTAGTTTAGGCTGGTTAGTGAGTGGTTCGCTCATCACTAGTTTAGGCTGGTTAGTGAGTGGTTCGCTCATCACTAGTTTAGGCTGGTTAGTGAGTACTTTGCTCATCACTAGTTTAGGCTGGTCAGTGAGTGGTTCGCTCATCACTAGTTAAGGCTGGTTAGTGAGTGGTTCACTGGTTTAGGCTGGTTAGTGAGTTGTTCGCTTATTACTAGTTTGGTTAGTGAGTTTAGGCTGGTTTAGGCTGGTTAGTGAGTGGTTCGCTCATCACTAGTTTAGGCTGGTTAGTGAGTGGTTTGCTCATCACTAGTTTAGGCTGATTAGTGAGTGGGTCGCTCATCACTAGTTTAGGCTGGTTAGTGAGTGCTTCGCTCATCACTAGTTTAGGCTGGTTAGTGAGTGGTTCGCTCATCACTAGTTTAGGCTGGTTAGTGAGTGCTTCGCTCATCACTAGTTTAGGCTGGTTAGTGAGTTGTTCGCTTATCACTAGTTTAGGCTGGTTAGTGAGTGGGTCGCTCATCACTAGTTTGGTCTGGTTAGTGAGTGCTTCGCTCATCACTAGTTTAGGCTGGTTAGTGAGTGGTTCACTCATCACTAGTTTAGGCTGGTTAGTGAGTGGTTTGCTCATCACTAGTTTAGGCTGGTTAGTGATTGGGTCGCTCATCACTAGTTTGGTCTGGTTAGTGAGTGCTTCGCTCATCACTAGTTTAGGCTGGTTAGTGAGTGCTTCGCTCATCACTAGTTTAGGCTGGTTAGTGAGTGGTTTGCTCATCACTAGTTTAGGCTGGTTAGTGAGTACTTCGCTCATCACTAGTTTAGGCTGGTTAGTGAGAGTCGGCTCATGTAATCTCGCTTTGTGTCTCCTCTAGCGTGTGACTGCGCACACACACACGGAAACTGTAACACACACACGGGCGAGTGTATCTGCCCTCCACACACACGCGGCCTGAAGTGTGAGGAGTGTGAAGAAGGTCACTGGGGTCACGACGGAGTGTCCGGCTGTAAGGTACGAGACGAGCCATCATAATACCAGAGTATTCCCTGGACTACCATGTTAATACCATTGTGATTCATTCGTAAATATTAACAAATATGAATAAATAATTACTGCTGTATATAAAAAACAACTATTACTGAATATTAGTTTTTGCAGTACAATGAAGGTTTAATAGTACTAGTGGTATTAAATAAATAAAGGGAATTCTTTAGAAGGCCATATAAATAGCATATTGATTATTTTATAGAGTTATTATTGAATATAATTTTTTTAATAATAATGTTATTTTTGTGTGTGTGTGACTCTGTGTGTGTGTGTGTGTGACTCTGTGTGTGTGTGTGTGTGACTCTGTGTGTGTGTGACTCTGTGTGTGACTCTGTGTGTGTGTGTGTGTGTGTGTGTGTGTGACTCTCTGTGTATGTGTCTGTGTGACTCTCTCTCTCTGTGTATGTGTGTGTGTGTGTGTGTGTCTCTCTCTCTCTCTGTGTGTGTGTGTGTGTGTAGGTGTGTAACTGCAGCTCCGTGGGCTCCAGTTCGTCTCAGTGTGACCTGCAGTCGGGTCAGTGTCGCTGCAGGCCACACTTCTCCGCTCTCAGGTGCGACCGCTGCGCTTTGGGCTACAAGGACTTCCCAGAATGCACCGCGTGCAGCTGCAGCCCCGACGGCACGCGAGAGGAGTTCTGCGACCCGGCGCTGGGAGTGTGTGGATGCCAGGATCACGGCCGCTGCTCCTGCAAGGTGACCACAGAGACGCCTCTGTTTAGATATTCATTCGAGTTTAATGTTTTGCCACAATTAAATTTTTTAGAAATCGAGCAATGACGATTTTGAATAGAAATATTACCAATCTTATTTATCTATTTTATTTTTCTCTTTCTTCACCTCTTGCTGTTATTGTGTCTTTTATTATTAATATTTATTCATTATTATGTTAATAAATGTGTCCCTGGAGCACAGAAGCAGTCATAAGCAGCACAGCTATATTTGTAGAAATAACCAACAATACATTGTTTGGGTCAAAATTATACATTTTTCTCTTACGCCAAAAATCATTAGGATATTAAAATCATGTTCCATGAAGATATTTTGTAAATTTCCAACTATAAACTTAATTTTTGATTATTAATATGCATTGCTAAGAACTTCATTTGGACAACTTTAAAGATGATTTTCTCAATATATATATATATATATATTTTTTTTTTTTTTAAATGTATATTAATTTTTTTTCCCATATGGCCCAGCCCTACCTGTGTATATTGTAATGTGTTCATGGTTAACGTGGTTAATGTTTTTCAGGAGAACGTGGGCGGCAGCGGCTGTGACGAGTGTAAGAGCGGGACGTTCGGTCTGACGGCTCAGAATCCGGCCGGATGCAGTCCCTGCTTCTGTTTCGGCGTGTCCAGTGTTTGTGAGGAGCTCGGCGGACTGATCCGAGTACCGGTGAGCACTGACCACACAGTGACCACAACACATCAACTCACACTACACTGTAAACATACACTCGTTCAAAGGTTTGGGAAAGCTAATGTTTCTGAAAGAGTCTCTTCTGCTCATCAAGGCTGCATTTATTTGATCAAAAATAAAATAAAACAGTACAAATCTGAAATATTATTCTAATGTAAAACAGATGTTTTCTATGTGAATATATATTAAACTGTAATTTATTTATGTGATCAAAGCTGTATTTTCAGCATCATTACTGCAGTCTTCAGTGACACAAATCATTCTAATATGAAACATTTCTGAATATTATCAATGTTGAAAACAGTCGTGCTGCACAATATTTTTATGGAAAAGTAAAAAAAAAAACAGCATTTATTTGAAACAGAATATTTTTTAACATTATAAATGTCTTGACTGTCACTTTTGATCAATTTAAAGCATCCTTGATTTAAAAATAAGTTAAATATTTATAAAAAAAAAACATTAAATCTTTAAATCTTACCCAAACTTTTTAACCACATTATATATAAATGAAACAGTAAGTCACGAGATTCCATGCTTTACAGTGATTTTATCATGATTAAGAGGCATAAAATATAAAAAAATGTGTATAAAACAGTTCTTCGGTGCATTTTTGTCATATTAACATCCAGTCGTAAGTAAGTGATTCTTTAGGAGTCATTTGTTTGTAAGTCTACTCAAATTAGTTTTTTTCTCATCACATTTAATTAAGATACAAACTAAACCCATATACAAATATAATTTATATTTATGCATTTAGCAGACGCTTTTATCCAAAGCGACTTACAGTGCATTCAGGCTAAACATTTATTGTCAGTATGTGGTATTATATATGCTGCCATGGGACTGAAGATCCTGATGCTGATATTTGAATGATGTGAATCATGAATATTTATGAATGGTGTGTATATTAATAAGTGTGTGTGTGTGTGTGATTCAGATCACGCTGGGCTCTGCTCCGGCTCTGCTGCGTGTCGTGTCTCAGAGTGACCTGCAGGGGACGCTGGAGGGTGTTTATTACAGCGATCAGGAGATGCTGCTGAACGCATCTCACCTGCACAATCTGTCTGTCCTCACCGCACCGTATTACTGGAGACTGCCACATAAATACCACGGAAACCAGGTACAGACCCATGCAAATACCACACAAATACCACAGTAACAAGACAATAATACCACAGTAACAGAATACCAATACGGCAGTAACAAGACACAAATACCACGGTAACAAGAGAATAATACCACAGTAACAGAATACCAATACGGCAGTAACAAGACACAAATACCACTGTAACAAGACACAAATACCACGGTAACAAGACACAAATACCACAGTAACAAGACAATAATACCACAGTAACAGAATACCAATACGGCAGTAACAAGACACAAATACCACTGTAACAAGACACAAATACTACAGTAACAAGACAATAATACCACAGTAACAGGATACCAATAGACCCCTTCAATGTTTGTAAACATCGGAAGCCTAGGTTGGGTGCGCGCGCAGCTTGGGGTCAGAAAAATGGCGCGGCTAATAGACCGGCATATTGTGTCAAGGAGAAACAGACAAGCCTTATAGATGGATAAGATACTTTTTTATTATTATTTGTACCTTTCCAGTTTTGTCTTAGGTGTCTGGCTTTGTTTTGTGTACACAAACAAGGAGGGCACAAATTCAGGACTACTGGAGTCAAGTTATGCCTCTCCTACAAAAAAGAATCGCACGCATTGATTACAACACGATCTGCTGTTGTCATAGTGAAAACGCTAATGTAAAGCTAGTCTGCTATCTGCTAAGTCTGTAGCATGCCACAGGTCACAATTTATGCCAGATATCAAACTTCACCTAACTATTAAATCAGTCTACAGTTTACAGAAAACATTTGTTTACTTATCATGGCTTAACTCTACCGTTGTTGGCACAGTGTTGGCGCTAGCCTGCGGCTAACTACTAGCAGCTGGCTACGTCTGTAGCATGACACAGGTCCATGACATTTACAACACTATTAACTTGCATAGCTTAACGTACAGAAAACTGTTCATGCAATCCAGGCTTTCGAGTTTAAGCAAACAGAAAGGGATGATAAAGGATGACTTTAACGTTTCCTGATATGAAGTGAGCGCTACCAACACGAGCCTCTTTGATCGTAGTATTGTCCCAGTCTGCCCGTTTAATAGCTTGCAGTCACAGATGTCGTCTATTTTTTGAAACGGATGAGATCCTGCAGGAATCCCGAAAAACTTGACTCCAGAACTGGTGCGATTTTCACAGTCCACGACGCAACAAGTAGGCATTTTGTCTAGGGCTGTAATGGTGGCCATGACAACCGCGTCACCGGCGGTAGTGCACGTGACGTCACACACCGGGTGTATTTAACTTTCTCATTTAAGGCTACTTTCCTATTTAACTGTATTATTTATTTGATATTTATTTTAGTGTTTAGCAGGCTGAGTGTTGACTGACGTAAGTGCTAAAATAAACACGTATGTTTGTTAATAGATGATTGAGCCTCATTTATTTATTTTTGCGTTTCAGAATTATATATATATATATATCACAACACCGCGCCACCTGTAGTAGTTGGTCCATTATCACCGCGGTGGTAAAAATCTTCCACCGTCACAGCCCTAAGTTTTGTCTTGACGAGAAATTCTCTGGTTAACACAATGGGATGGAATGAACGTTCTGACCCCGACATGCGCACTGCGAACTTCTGTGACGTATACCGTGAAGGGGTCTATACGGCAGTAACAAGACACAAATACCACAGTAACAAGACACAAATACCACGGTAACAAGACAATAATACCACAGTAACAGGATACCAATACCACAGTAACAAGACACAAATACCAGGGTAAACACCACACAAACGCCACAGTAAACACCACGAAAATGGCACAGTAAACACCACACAAATACCACAGTAAACACCACACAAATGCCACAGTAAACACCACACAAATACCACAGTAAACACCACATAAATACCACAGTAAAAAGACACAAATACCACACAAATAGCACAGTAAACGCCACATAAATACCACAGTAAAAAGACACAAATACCACACAAATAGCACAGTAAACGCCACATAAATACCACAGTAAAAAGACACAAATACCACGGTAAACATCACACAAATGTCACACAAATACCACAGTAAATACCACACAAGTGCCACAGTAAACACCACACAAATAATATGTATTTATATTAATATATTTTAATTTATAATAATATGTATTTATATTAATATATTTGTAAAGTGTTTAAGCATGTATTTGTAGCACTCAGATGGTTCATTCGTGTGCTTCTGTTGTTTGTCTGGTAGCTGCTGTCGTACGGAGGAAGACTCTCCTACACGCTGACCTTCATCGCTCTGGACGGCGTGGGTCTGGCCAATCACGAGCCTCAGGTGCTGATGAGGGGCGGACACCTGCGCAAGCTGGTCATCTACACCGAGCTTCCCGCCCCTGAGAACGGCGTCCGCACCGGACACGAGGTTCCTCTGACCGAGGTCAGTCCGCGTCTGCATCGCTGTGTTTGTGCTGTAATCCCGGCGCTCTCTGACCGTGTTCTCGTGTTTGTCTGCAGCACAAGTGGAAGTATTTCAACTCGGTGTCTGATGAAGCCGTGAGTCACGCCGACTTCATGTCAGTGCTGAGTAACGTGGAGTACATCATCATCAAAGCATCGTACGGCTCAGGACTGCAGCAGAGCAGGTCATTCCTCCATCATTCACATGCACTCAGCATCTGTAATGGGACCCTGGAGCACAACAAATTGAGATGCATGCATCATCTGAAAGCTGAATAAATCATCTTTACATTGATATGATGATTGATATGATATTATGATAGGACAATATTTGGAAATCTGAGGGTGAAAAAAAATCTAAATATCGAGAAAATCAACTTTAAAGTTGTTCTTAGCAATGCATATTATTAATAAAAAAATATTAGTTGGAAATGTACTAAATATATTGATGGAACATGATCATAATATCTAATGATTTTTGCCATAAAAGAAAAATGTATAATTTTGACCCATACAATGTATTGTTGGTTATTGCTACAAATATAGCTGCTGCTTATGACTGCGTCTGTGCTCCAGGGACACAAATTTATTTTATATTATTAGGAAGACAAAGATAGAATGACCGTTTTATAAAAAATAAAAAAAAACTTTATAATTTTTTTTTTTGATTATCATGTAAATACCATAGTGATACCATAGTATGCTAATATGAATAAAAAATTATAAAAATAACAAAATATTTCTAAATAAATAATAATAATAAGTGGTATTCCTTGGATTGTGTAAATACCACAGAGATTATTTTTTATATAAGTAAATAGTAATATAATAAAATAATTCAAAATATTAATTTTAATAAATAATAACGATTTTAATACGAATAAAAAATGTAATTCCTTGTATTATCATGTAAATACCATAATGAAGAATATGTTAATATGACCAAGTAAGAATTAAGAATAATACATTTATGAATATATATATATATATACGCATATATTTAATATGAATAATAATTATATATAAATATTATATAAATAATATTATCAAATTAATAATAATTAATTGGCTTGTCATGTAAATGCCATAGTGATGAATATGCAAATCTGAATAAATAATAATACAAATATCATATATAAAAGTGATAATAATAAATGAAATTGCTTGGAGTTTCATATAAATACCATTGAGATTCATATTTAAATATAAGACAAATAAAAGTACTATAATAATAATAATTCTAAATTGTGATGAATATGATTATATTTCAGAACACATTCATCTTCCATAATGTGACGCATGTCAGACACCGGATCATGAACAGTGTGTTATGATATTACTGATTAATAAACAGATCCAGGTGTTTCTTCAGGAGAAGATCTCACAGAGAGACATGATTTAACCGAGTCGGTGCTGATGAGAGGTCTTCATGTCTCTGTAGATCTCTAGATAAACAGATCCAGGTGTTTCTTCAGGAGAAGATCTCTCAGAGAGACATGATTTAACCGAGTCGGTGCTGATGAGAGGACTTCATGTCTCTGTAGATCTCTAGATACACAGATCCAGGTGTTTCTTCAGGAGAAGATCTCACAGAGAGACATGATTTAACCGAGTCGGTGCTGATGAGAGGACTTCATGTCTCTGTAGATCTCTAGATAAACAGATCCAGGTGTTTCTTCAGGAGAAGATCTCTCAGAGAGACATGATTTAACCGAGTCGGTGCTGATGAGAGGACTTCATGTCTCTGTAGATCTCTAGATAAACAGATCCAGGTGTTTCTTCAGGAGAAGATCTCACAGAGACATGATTTAACCGAGTCGGTGCTGATGAGAGGACTTCATGTCTCTGTAGATCTCTAGATAAACAGATCCAGGTGTTTCTTCAGGAGAAGATCTCACAGAGACATGATTTAACCGAGTCGGTGCTGATGAGAGGACTTCATGTCTCTGTAGGATCTCTAGATAAACAGATCCAGGTGTTTCTTCAGGAGAAGATCTCTCTCAGAGACATGATTTAACCGAGTCGGTGCTGATGAGAGGACTTCATGTCTCTGTAGGATCTCTAGATAAACAGATCCAGGTGTTTCTTCAGGAGAAGATCTCTCAGAGACATGATTTAACCGAGTCGGTGCTGATGAGAGGACTTCATGTCTCTGTAGATCTCTAGATAAACAGATCCAGGTGTTTCTTCAGGAGAAGATCTCACAGAGACATGATTTAACCGAGTCGGTGCTGATGAGAGGACTTCATGTCTCTGTAGATCTCTAGATACACAGATCCAGGTGTTTCTTCAGGAGAAGATCTCACAGAGAGACATGATTTAACCGAGTCGGTGCTGATGAGAGGACTTCATGTCTCTGTAGATCTCTAGATACACAGATCCAGGTGTTTCTTCAGGAGAAGATCTCTCAGAGACATGATTTAACCGAGTCGGTGCTGATGAGAGGACTTCATGTCTCTGTAGATCTCTAGATAAACAGATCCAGGTGTTTCTTCAGGAGAAGATCTCACAGAGACATGATTTAACCGAGTCGGTGCTGATGAGAGGTCTTCATGTCTCTGTAGATCTCTAGATAAACAGATCCAGGTGTTTCTTCAGGAGAAGATCTCTCACAGAGAGACATGATTTAACCGAGTCGGTGCTGATGAGAGGACTTCATGTCTCTGTAGGATCTCTAGGCAAGGCAAGGCAAGGCAAGTTTATTTGTATAGCACATTTCATACACAGTGGTAATTCAAAGTGCTTTACATAAAAGAATGTGAAATAATCATTCACAGCAATAAAAACAAGAAGTTAAAAATAATAAAACAAGGAGTTTTAAAATTATATAGAAATTGATTTAAAATGAGATTTAAAACAGTTAAATAGAAAATGATTATACATAAAATACAATGCAGTCAGTTCGGACGTAGCACAGCGCTCATTCAACAAATGCACAGCTAAATAGATGAGTTTTGAGACTGGATTTAAATGTGGCTAATGTTTTAGCACATCTGATCTCTTCTGGAAGCTGGTTCCAGCTGCGGGCGGCAAAATAGCTAAAAGCGGACTCCCCTTGTTTTGTGTGAACCCTTGGTATTTCTAACTGACTCGATCCTAATGATCTGAGTGGTCTGTTAGGTTTATATTCAGTGAGCATATCTGACATATATTTAGGTCCTAGGCCATTGAGCGACTTATAAACGAGTAGAAGTACTTTAAAATCGATCCTAAATGTAACTGAAGCCAGTGTAAGGACCTGAGGACTGGTGTGATATGCTCAGATTTTCTGGTTCTAGTCAGAATCCTGGCAGCAGCGTTCTGGATGAGCTGCAGCTGTCTCTAGATAAACAGATCCAGGTGTTTCTTCAGGAGAAGATCTCTCAGAGACATGATTTAACCGAGTCGCTGCTGATGAGAGGTCTTCATGTCTCTGTAGGATCTCTAGATAAACAGATCCAGGTGTTTCTTCAGGAGAAGATCTCTCAGAGAGACATGATTTAACCGAGTCGGTGCTGATGACTTCATGTCTCTGTAGATCTCTAGATAAACAGATCCAGGTGTTTCTTCAGGAGAAGATCTCTCAGAGAGACATGATTTAACCGAGTCGGTGCTGATGAGAGGACTTCATGTCTCTGTAGATCTCTAGATAAACAGATCCAGGTGTTTCTTCAGGAGAAGATCTCTCAGAGAGACATGATTTAACCGAGTCGGTGCTGATGAGAGGACTTCATGTCTCTGTAGGATCTCTAGATAAACAGATCCAGGTGTTTCTTCAGGAGAAGATCTCTCAGAGAGACATGATTTAACCGAGTCGCTGCTGATGAGAGGACTTCATGTCTCTGTAGGATCTCTAGATAAACAGATCCAGGTGTTTCTTCAGGAGAAGATCTCACAGAGACATGATTTAACCGAGTCGGTGCTGATGAGAGGACTTCATGTCTCTGTAGGATCTCTAGATAAACAGATCCAGGTGTTTCTTCAGGAGAAGATCTCACAGAGAGACATGATTTAACCGAGTCGGTGCTGATGAGAGGACTTCATGTCTCTGTAGGATCTCTAGATAAACAGATCCAGGTGTTTCTTCAGGAGAAGATCTCTCAGAGACATGATTTAACCGAGTCGGTGCTGATGAGAGGACTTCATGCCTCTGTAGGATCTCTAGATAAACAGATCCAGGTGTTTCTTCAGGAGAAGATCTCACAGAGACATGATTTAACCGAGTCGGTGCTGATGAGAGGACTTCATGTCTCTGTAGATCTCTAGATAAACAGATCCAGGTGTTTCTTCAGGAGAAGATCTCACAGAGAGACATGATTTAACCGAGTCGGTGCTGATGAGAGGTCTTCATGTCTCTGTAGGATCTCTAGATAAACAGATCCAGGTGTTTCTTCAGGAGAAGATCTCACAGAGACATGATTTAACCGAGTCGGTGCTGATGAGAGGTCTTCATGTCTCTGTAGGATCTCTAGATACACAGATCCAGGTGTTTCTTCAGGAGAAGATCTCTGAGAGACATGATTTAACCGAGTCGGTGCTGATGAGAGGTCTTCATGTCTCTGTAGGATCTCTAGATAAACAGATAAACGTGTTTCTTCAGGAGAAGATCTCTCAGAGACATGATTTAACCGAGTCGGTGCTGATGAGAGGTCTTCATGTCTCTGCAGGATCTCTGGTATCTGGATGGAGACGGCGCTGGAGGCGGAGGAGGTTCCTCGGGGGGGAGACGAGGCGAGGCTGCTGGAGAGCTGTGAGTGTCCGCTGGGATACGCTGGACTCTCCTGTCAGGTCAGAGGTCATCCGCTTACAGACCAACCGCAAACATTCACGTGTTCGGTCACATGATCAATTTAGTTCCTGTCCGAAGCTTCAGAATCACATTCAACATAAACAATTTGCTTACACAATATATATGTTTATTATCTATCTATACACACAGACACACACAGACACACACAGACACACACTCACACACACACACACACACAGACACACACACACACACACACACACACACACACAGACACACACAGACACACACACACACACACACACACCCACACACAGACACACACACAGACACACACACACACACAGACACACACACACACACACACAGACACACACACACATACACACACACCCACACACACCCACACACAGACACACACACAGACACAGACACACACACAGACACAGACACAGACACACACACACACACACACACCCACACACACACACACACACACACACAGACACACACACACACCCACACACACACACACACACAGACACCCACACACACCCACACACAGACACACAGACACACACACACACACACACACCACACACAGACACACACACACACACAGACAGACACACACACACACACAGACACAGACACACACACACACACACACACACACCCACACACAGACACACACAGACACACACACACACACACACACGCATGCATGTACATGTTTCAGGAAGATATGTCATGTTTATATTTTAAATATATTATTATATTTATGTGACCGTGGAGCACAAAACCAGTCATAAGGGTAATTTTTTTTAATTTGAGATTTCCGGACCAATGCTAAAATGCATTTAAAAATCAATAATATAAAATTAATACTTAATAATATAAAGTATAATTTCTAGAATTTAATTCTCCAAATTTTTTAACTCTGATAAATAAAAAATAAATAATATAAGATTAATAATTAATAATATACTACAATATAATGTATAGTTTCTATAATTTAATTATCCACATTTTTAAAGTCTGATAAAATAATATAAAATTAGTAATATAATATGTAGTGTTTAATTTCTAATATTTCCGGACCAATGCTAAAAATGCATTTAAAAATGAATAATATAAAATGTATCATAATAGAATATCATGTGTAAAATATAAATAAAATGCTTAATTGAGATGCGTCCTCATAGGCATCACTTCCGGTTGAGTTGTGTTGTTTACGCAGTGTTGTAATGACTGATGTTTTTACCCATCATGCTCTCTGCTCCAGGAGTGTGCTCCGGGCTATTACCGTCAGGCCGTGTCTGAGCTCGATATGAAGGGCAGAAAGCGTCCGCTCGTTCGGCCCTGCGTCCCCTGCCAGTGCAGCAACCACAGCCTGTCATGTGACCTGGACACGGGCGAATGTCTGGTGA
>CM049886.1:510000-517500 GCA_027474115.1 Schizopygopsis malacanthus | reverse complement strand
TTATACAAGATTCACTTGTTTGAAACACACTAAACTATATTAACATTTACTATAGAACCATTATTTCACCAATAAACATCTAAATAAATACATCTCTATCTAAATTAATGATTTATTATCTCCACAAGCGATCGCAGTTTCACAATGACAAAACATTTTAATAATTCTGATGAAACAATTAATAAATGCAATAAAATACGATGTTTTGTTTGTTATAGCTTATTTCAATATTCCAGAGAATATTATTCAGTGAATTATTCTTCACTCTTTAGTCTATTAAACAGATTATGAACCTAAAACTGTAGTTTAACATGAAGTTGATATGACTCCTGTCCTTTATTTTCTCCATTTGAAAACATTATTTTGCTTATTGTTAATATCAGTGTTTCTGATGATGCTTTTTATAAATAAAATGTTTTTATTGTTGTAATTTGAAGATTAAATTTAACATGAAAGAGTTCATTTTCAACAGTTTGTTGTTAAGAGACTGAAAGAGAAGAATGGACTTACTTCACTCTGTTATTTATGTACTTTATAACATAAATATCGGTTCTGCATATCGGTTATCGGTTACATAAACATGCAAATAATCGGTATTGGTTATAAAAAAATCAATATCGGTCAATCACTACAAATAACAAAGATATTTAATCTTGTTTCCATGCTTAAAACAAGAGTATTTTACGTTCCTCGCTGGCCGATAATTATCCTCGTTATAAGCAAAATGCCCTTAATTTAGTTTTTATTCTGGAAACGATACTAAATATCTTCTAATTTATTATATCTAGTAAATGACTAGATGGCTAGAAACAAGGCATAAACACTCGTGCTGAGATGCATGTGTTTGTGTCTCCAGACTCTGGATGAGACGAGGGCCGATCTGGAAGGATGGAGTCCGGCTCTCAGGAACCACGTGGACTCTTTAGTGATGGATCTGACCGAAAGAGACGCCCTACAGCTGGTGTACAGAGCCGAGGATCACGCACAAGCTCTCAGCAAACACACACGAGCTCTGAACAGGTGCGTGACCCTCAGAACATCTCATACATATCTGATCGATTATGAGACTGAGTGTGTTTGCTGTGGTTCAGTTCTCTGTCTGAGGTCAGACCGGCTGCAGTAAACACCACCAGCGCCGCTCAAACCAACACCAACATCAGAGCAAACACACAGCTGGCTGAAGCTCTGGCCCACGCAGCCAATCAGAGCGCTAGCTCCGCCCTCAATCAGGTGCGTCAGCCAATCAAAGCCTCAGGATACTGTAACATGAGAGCTCCCCAGAGGACAAGCTAATGCAACTGTACTAATGAACAAAACAATATAACTGCAATTTAATTATAGTATATAGTCTGTGACACTGTTTATTTACACGCCTGCTGCATCTGATAGCAGTGTGTTTTCAGAGTAGATCAATGCTACTTCTATATAATGTTTATTTATTAAAATATTTTAATTGTATATTTATATATATATGGGTCAAAGACAAAAAAGGGTTTAAGCATAAAATCAACAAGTTTAATATTGCTTTAAATTGTTGTTTTTCAATTGAAGTTTTCTGTTTAATTTAATTACATTTTTGTTTTTCTGAGCAAAAAATAAATATCATACATTTTCCCCTGATTTACAGAAAACAGCCACTTAAATATAATTCAGTGTAAACAATCTCGTCAGGTAAATTTACAACAAAAAATCAATTTATGACATATTAAAAGACTAATTACTTTCACCCCAGATATTAATTAGTTGTAATTATTTTTTTTTTTTAATTAGCCACTATTCTAGGTTTTGCCCATTTGATGATAATAATTTTATACTCATTTAAAACACAATAAAATTAAATATGCTCCCTTATTATTTTATATATTTTAATATGTACAAGTCAGAATAAACATGTTTGAATTGTTACATAAATATTATGTTACACGGAATCACAAAATAACATTATTTCAGCCAAATGTAACTTTTTAATCTCCAAAAACGTATTTAAAACCTTAAAAATAGACGATTTATTTGCATTTAATGTGCTTTCTATAAACATAAAATACTTTTGTCAATGTCTTCTAATGCGGACGTCTTAAGGTCTTTGACCCATTTATATATTAGTAAAATTATGAATTTGAACTATCGTTCAAAAGTTCTTGATCAGTCATTTTTATTTATTTTTTTTTAAAGAATTTATAGAAATAAATACTTTATTCAGCAAAGATGTGCTAAATTGGTTTTTAAAAGACTTCTATTGTTAGGAAACATTTCTATTTTCAATAATTGCTGTTCTTTTTAACTTTTTATTAATCAAATAATCCTGAAATTTTTTTTATTTTATTTTTTACTAAGCAGCACAACTGATAATAAATAAGCGTATTGATAATAAATCATAATGATTTCTGAAGACTGGAGTAATAATGCTGAAAATACAGATTTGATCACAGAAATAAATTACAGTTTAACACATATTCACATAGAAAACAGCTGATTACTGTCATAATATTTCTCAGTATTACTGTTTTTATATATATATATATATAAATGCAGTGTTGATGAGCAAAAGAGACTTCTTTAAAAAAAATGTTTTTAAATAAAATCTTGTTGATCCCAAACTTTAAAAAAATAAATTTCAACAATAACAAATAATAAAAACAAAAACAAATCTCTTACATTTTTTTTTTTTTTTTTTAAATATTGCAGATGTTTAGTTGCATGTCGTGTTGCTTAGTAACTGAAGAATGAACATAAAGTCCCCCGGGGGCTTCAGAATGCTGCACATGATCAGATATTGAGCATGATATCAGTGTTTAGTGATCTGACGTGTGTTTTGTGCCAGACGTCCGAGTCCGAGCAGGCGACGGCGGCGCTTCAGAAGAGCTCTGAGATTCTGGACTCCAGCGGATCTCTGAAGAACCACACCGCAGGTGAACACGCCACTCACACCTGAGCTCACTCATACAGAGCAATACTCAGATAATAATCATGTGTGTGTTTCAGGGCTGGTGCTTAACCTCGCTGACGTGTCCAGCAGGTTGAGTCTGGTTAGACTGAGCGTTCATAACTTCACACAGATGCTCCCAGAAGCCCTGAGGAACCTCCCTAACGGTGCGTTAACTTTTGCCCTTTTCTTTTTATTTTACAGGCTTCCCACGGGTCCTTGAAAGTTTGTAAATCTGAAAAAAAAAACGAATAATGTCAAGGCCCTGGAATGTTTAAAATAAACACGCATTAAACGATACATTACGTGTTCCCCGCGTGTGTTACTTTAGTGTCGTGCGTTGCCATGACTACGATGGAACCTCAACGTTTCACAGTTCAATGTTATAATGTTGCACAAATATTTTATTTAATGTAAGGTTGAATTGCTTTGTTTGTAAACCCATGAGGCAAGAAAAACTACGAAGCATATTCATATTTCTTAAAACTTATGGCTACATGAGGCTAAGCGCGTTTCAATAAAATCCATGCAGAAGATAATATCAGATAATATTAGAATACAGTATCGAATATTCCTCAGGTTTATGCAAAACAGAAATATGACAAATAGAATATCAGATCAAGCAGCAGAAAATCAATGATTTTTTTAGTAGTTATGATCAGGGCTGATGTTTTTAAAAAGACCATAAATCAGAGAAAGCATAAAAAAATATTAATATATCATATTTTAATGATCGTTTCTGACAGATGTGTTTGTCCTCTTAAGTACCTCTGAGTAACTTTTTTCTAAATTGATGCAATCATTGCAAAAACAAATATTTACTTAGATATTTATACTAGAAAATAAGACAAATAATTCTTTAATCAAGATTAATTAACTTTACAAGTAAAATTACTGAAGATATTATGTCTTATTTTCTGAAAAAAAACTAAATGATATTAGTTTTTGCTTAAAACAAGCACAAATATCTACCAATGGGGCAAGAATAATCATCTCGTTTAGCCTTTGAATTAAGATAATTTAGCTTACCCCAGATATTAAGCTTACAAAATGTTGATAATATAAAAAAATACAAAACAAGATTAAGTCACTTGTCAAGTAAATGCATGCTGATTCAAGAAGATTTAGACATTAATACTAGAAAACAAGAGAGAAATACTCCGTTTTGGTCTATATCGCTAATTTTGCCCTTCGTGATAACTGTGAGTGGGGGTTTATAACTCATCCGTTTAAATTATATTAAGCTTTAAAGTTCTGCATAATTAAGGGCGTGGTCACTTGAGTGACAGGTGGTTTGCCGTTGTCGCACTAGGTGGGCGTGGTTTCAGCAACCAGCTCCTCCCACCTTTTTGCCCATTTTCCATTATCCGGGAGTGACGCGCTGCCAGGATGGTGACGACCGGCTCCGCCCACTTTGAGCTTCAGAAATCTTTTTTTTTTCAGTGTATGCTGTAATATCAGAGGATGTGTGTTTCTCAGGCAGCAGAGCTGAGGTCCTCGAGGCCAAGCAGCAGGCAGAAGCAGCGAATGCATCTTTACTGGAAGCTCTGGAGCGTCTGGAGGAGTATCGTGTGAAGCTGGACGCGTCGTCTTCGGCTGTCGCCTCGGCCAATCACAGCATCAGGAGCACCGTCCAGCTGCTCAGAGACTCGGAGGAGACCGGTCAGTGATGGCACTCAACTCTCTTGAATACAAACATATATCTTACATCTTTAATTAGCACGCACTGTTTTAATTAGTGTGTGTGTGTGTGTGTGTGTGTGTGTGTGTGTCTTTGTCTCTGTGTGTGTGTGTGTGTGTGTGTGTGTGTGTGTGTGTGTGTGTGTGTGTGTGTGTGTGTGAGTGTGTGTGTGTGTGTGGTGTTTATGTAGTTTATGAGGACACAAATAGTATAATGACATGTGGTATAACATAGGTATTACAAGGAGAAGGTGATTTATGAGGACATTTTCAGTGTCCCCATAATTTAAAACGCTTATAAATCATGCAGAGTGAGTTTTTTGGGGGGAAAGTATAAATGCACCGTCTCCTGTGAGGGCTAAGTTTAGGTGTAGTGGTAGGTGTAGGGCAATAGCACATACAGTTTGTACAGTATAAAAACTGTGTGGGGGGGGGGGGGGGTATCTGTGTGTGTGTATAAAAACATTGCTACATGTATTGTGTTAAGCTAACCGAGTGAAAGCTTGCATATCATTCTGATTGCTTCTCTTGTCCTCATTTGTAAGTGGTTTAGTTAAAAGCGTCTGCTAAGTGACTGAATGTAAATGAGTAGTGACTAAACGCTGTCTCGCCCCTCAGCCAGCGCGGCCAGGTCCAGACTGAGCGAGGCTCACCTGAAGACCGAGCGTCTGTTCGAGCGTCTGAAGCCGCTGCAGACGCTGGGAGAGAACCTGAGCAGAAACCTGTCGGAGATCAAGGAGCTGATCAATCAGGCACGCAAGCAGGCCGCGTCGGTGAGTCTCAGAACCACACCAAACAAATCCAGTATCCTTGACTTTAACATCAAAATACACAAAAACGTTATCAGTGGTGCACGAGATGGAGCATTTTAAAGGTCCAAAACTGAGAATTCCTGACTTTTTTCATGATAACTGAGGTCTAGGGGATATTTTTGACCCTTAAGTGTCAAATTTTTGGAAATTGAGACGTATGCATCATCTGAAAGCAGATTAAATCATGTGTATAAATCTAAATATTGAGAAATTCATCTTTAAAGTAGTTCTTATTCATGCATATTATTAATAATGGCGATGTGTAGATTGAAAAGCCTTCTGACTGTCTCGGTGCACACAGTGTTTCTCCGGTTCGGCTTGTGTTCTCACACTAGACGCGTTCGACTTTAAGCGGCGCTGCACAGATTGATCCGTGTATGACATCAAAGTACCACGAGAGATAAGAGAGCAGAGGGATTTATGTTGGGGCATACACATCATATCCGACATTTATCAAACTCTTCATAATTATATCGCGATAATTATCGTCATCGAATTATCACCCAGCCCTACTGCTACATAGTTCATTACAATATAGCTGAAAAACAGAGCAACAATGCAGAGAAGATGTAGTTTACGGCGAAACTGAAACACACAATATTTATCACATATTCTACAGTGACATATATCACTCTCGCGTGTTTAGAAAGCATGTAAAATAAATGCAAGTTAAACTTTCTGAGTGTTTATTGTATGTGTGTGTGTGTGTGTTTGCGTGCGTGTGCGCATGTGTGGGGGTGTGTGTGTGTGTGTGTGCGTGCGTGCGTGTGCGCATGTTTGGGTGTGTGTGTGTGTGCGCGTGTGTGTGCATGTGTGTGTGCGCGTGTGTGTGCGTGTGTCACACACACATACACACACACACGTATAATAAAACACTCATGTGTAAAAACACACATCTCGAGACTTTATAGCAGTTTTCTCATCCCACAGCATCTTGTGTTTTTAATAGAAAAACACTCTTTGTGATGTTTTTCGGTCTTTTGTATTAAACCACATGAAGAGTTAATTTAAAAAATATAATTTTTAGATTCTATAAAACTATATTATTTTATTACTAAAACAACAATTCTCAGAAATCATGTTTTTATTCTCAATCCAACTGCAGTGACTGCGTAAAAAATCCAGCTAACTAGCACAATAAAAATATGATGGCATAATAAAAAAACATGATTTTTGATATAATAAATAAACTCTTCATATACACTACATACACGACGCTGTTTTGTTTCTAATTGTTAACTTAATTAATTATATATAACATTATTTTAAACAAAGATTGCTTTAATTAAAGTGCATTAGTAATATTTTGCTCGATGCGCCCTCTTGTGGCCTCAGGAGAGAAGACAGCCCAACACAAATTATGCCTTATTAATTTCAAATCTCTGATTTCTGCAGATTAAAGTGGCGGTTTCTGCGGATGGTGGTTGTGTGCGAGCGTACAGACCAGAGGTGACGTCCAGTAACTTCAACACGCTCACGCTGACCATGAAGACCAGCGACCCGGACAACCTGCTCTTCTATACGGGCAGCGGCGCCAGCGTACGTCACACGCTCACGTTACCTGTGTTTATACTGTAGAGCTGCTGCGGCTCGGTGGTAGAGCAGTGTGTTACAGCGTGTACACGCTCAGTTACTGTGTTTATACTGCGGCTCTGCGGCTCAGTGGTAGAGCAGTGTGTTAGCAGCGTACGTCACACGCTCACGTTACCTGTGTTTATACTGTAGAGCTGCTGCGGCTCAGTGGTAGAGCAGTGTGTTAGCAGCGTACGTCACACACACACACACACGCGTGCTTTAGTAGTGTTTATACTGTAGAGCTGCTGTGGCTCAGTGGTAGAGCAGTGTGTTAGCAGCGTACGTCACACACACACGCGTGCTTTAGTAGTGTTTATACTGTAGAGCTGCTGTGGCTCAGTGGTAGAGCAGTGTGTTAGCAGCGTACGTCACACACACACACACACGCGTGCTTTAGTAGTGTTTATACTGTAGAGCTGCTGTGGCTCAGTGGTAGAGCAGTGTGTTAGCAGCGTACGTCACACACACACGCGTGCTTTAGTAGTGTTTATACTGTAGAGCTGCTGTGGC
>CM049886.1:467500-500000 GCA_027474115.1 Schizopygopsis malacanthus | reverse complement strand
GGACACACGCTGGACGTGGAGGGGAAGTTGTACCTCGGAGGACTTCCTGCCACATACACCGCCAAGAGGATCGGAAACGTAACTGAGCTCCTCAAAACACGTACTCCGTTAGCTCCTCCTCCAGAGTAGGGTCTAAATCAGTTCTATAGGAACTAACAGTGACGTAAAGATGCTTAAGTGTTTGGCCAAACGCTCACAAAACACTGGACACTATTAAAAACCAATGTGGATAACGGCATTTACTCGTGGTCTGCGGTGTTGTGTTCTTTTCTCTGCCTCGATGATATGCAACACTGCAAACAGTCATAAGAGATTTAGTCAGACTTCATGCGCTTTTAATCACGTAAATTGTGCATTATCACGAAACCTGCAACAAAAACGGCTCCGCACGCGGCGTCCTCCATTCATCTGTAAATGCCGCGAATAAAGACGTCATGGATAATAATAAAGACAAAGTGCACTGTTATTTGTATAGCGCGTTTAACAATGCAAATTGTGTCAAAGCCACTGTAAGGTATTTAGACGGGGAAATAGTGTCATTTTTTTTAAGTAACTAGTGAAGGAAATATCTGCGTTACTTTTTCAAATAAGCAACCGTTACTTTGTTTCTGATGTATTGAGTGACAGCTCTGCTGTTGCCACGGCGACAGGATTGTTTCTGATGTATCGAGTGACAGCTCTGCTGTTGCCACGGCGACAGGATTGTTTCTGATGTATCGAATGACAGCTCTGCTGTTGCCACGGCGACAGGATTGTTTCTGATGTATCGAGTGACAGCTCTGCTGTTGCCACGGCGACAGGATTGTTTCTGATGTATTGAGTGACAGCTCTGCTGTTGCCACGGCGACAGGATTGTTTCTGATGTATTGAGTGACAGCTCTGCTGTTGCCACGGCGACAGGATTGTTTCTGATGTATTGAGTGACAGCTCTGCTGTTGCCACGGCGACATGATTGTTTCTGATGTATCGAGTGACAGCTCTGCTGTTGCCACGGCGACAGGATTGTTTCTGATGTATCGAGTGACAGCTCTGCTGTTGCCACGGCGACAGGATTGTTTCTGATGTATCGAGTGACAGCTCTGCTGTTGCCACGGCGACAGAAATCAGGAGTAAGCGCAGAGCGTTGTGTGTGAACGTCATCATGTATTTACTCGTATTACCTGCACAAAAACACATCCAGTGTTCCTCAAAATCAATAAAAACAGTCAAATGCAAACTCAAACCTGCAATAATTAAATATGTTAAATAAGATACGTAAATAATCCCATTTTATTAACCCGTTGACCTTCGATGATCCACTTCAATTATACTAATAATCTAAAATGCCACATTTGTGTTTGTTATTGTTGAATAACAGTCATATTCTTCATGTGATTCTTCATATGTACATTTCCTTCATTCTGAGCCGGATTCACTTCACTTTTACATTTATCAAATAACGTATTATATTAAAAACAAACCCTGCCCAGATTTAACAAGTAACGTAACGCATGACTTTCCATTAAAATAGTCCAGTTACTTTTTTTGAGGAAGATGCGCGATATTGTAACGCATTACTTGTAAAAGTAACTTTCCCCGACGCTGATAGCTACAAATATACCCATGCTACTGATGAGTTTTGTGTAACGTCTGGTTTGACCGATCCGAACCCGTGTTGTTCTGCAGGTGACACACAGTCTGGCGGCGTGTGTTCAGGACGTGACGTTTAGCGGCGTCCAGATGAACCTCAGCGCTGTGCTATCGTCTCACGCCGCGGGTCAGTGCTTCAGACGCGCTCAGGACGGCAGCTTCTTCAGCGGCAGCGGATACGCCGCTTTCAGTGAGTCTGACACACCGGGCTTAACATACAAATATAAACATATAAATATACATCACCATCATTTCTGGTATCGATATCAATGACGATAATTCAGGGAATCCTGTTTCTTTAGAGAAAAGTATTATTTTTACCCAAAATATGGTGTTGTGAGCATTACTGAGTACACACGTGATGTAATGCCTGTTTAGTTCAGACTGGACACCGGGGGGGCGCTCAACTCCACAGATGCATCGCAGAAGTAATAGCACTGACGATGCTTCATTAAATCACTAATATAGACTAATTTGTCTTGAGTTATTGCTGAATAAAACAGATTTTAACTAAAGACAATAAACATACGATTGCACAAAATGTGTTCGTCAAGCAATCTTGAGTATTTTTTTATAAGGAAAGTATATTTATAATCGACATGGTCTTTATTAACTGTATAGGTTATAATATGTCTGGTCACAAAAATAAGTTATTTCAAACTAGCGCTACAAAACGATTAATCGATTCAAAATAGAAGTACAGTATATGTGTGTACTGTGTATATATTGTGTGTGTGTATATATATATATATATATATATACACACACAAAAACCATGCGTGTCTGCTCCATTCACACCCACAGAACATGCAGGATTCATATTTAAATCTACTTCTTTGGCGTAATATTAACAGATACTAGTCCATATCACGATTAGATTTAAGTGTAATGAGCTACTTTTGATGAATTGATCCAAACTTTGACACATTCCGTAACGTTAAACTGAACGTTCCGTTTTTATGACGTTTACTGCATCGCGCCGTATATAACGCTAAACTACAACTAAGATAACGGAAACTTCTTACGCACACAGAGTAACACAAGTGGATTTTGAACGATTAATTGCAGCTTTTAACGATTACGTAATAGTAATTGCGATTATAAATTGGATTAATTGTGCCGCCATGCAATATTGTATCGCACACATTTATCCAGCCCTGATTAAAGCAGTTACAGGCTGTAGAAGAAGCTCCTCGTTTAGCGGTAAACTCTATTCCACGTCCGCCTCCGCACAGAGATAACAACGACTGCCGTCTCGCTCTCTCCGCAGTGAAAGAGGGCTATAACGTGGGCTCGGACGTCACGGTCCGGCTGGACTTCCGCTCCACGGCGCCGGACGCGGTTCTGTTGGGAATCAGCAGCACGAAGGTGGACGCCATCGGCCTGGAGCTCATCAGCGGACAGGTTCATATCACCAGCGGAAGAAAGAGTTATTTAGGAACATTAATATACTGTTAGAACTTTGTTCATATTTTAAATTACTATACTATTACTATATATTTTTTTTAAAAAAAAAAACGCAATTTGTGTGTATAGGATTAAATTTGTATTTATTATTTTATTTAGTTTGTTGTTTTATACAATTTTGTATATATAGTATTTATACATTTTTGTTTTAGTTATTTATGTATTTTGTCTATATAATATTTTTTATTTACTAGTTTTAGTTTTCTATGCAATTAATTTATTTTAGGCAATTTGTCTATATATTATTTATTTTAAGCATTTATGAGTTTTTTGTGTAATTTGTCTATATATTATTTGTATTTATTGGTTTTAGATATTTTATGCATTCTATATAGTATTTATTTATTTTGTGCACTTAAATTTTTATGTAATTTGTCTCCATAATACTTATTCAGTTTTACTTTGTTTATTTTATGCATTTTAATAATTTATGGATTTTGTCTATATAGTATTTTTATTTACTAGTTTTAGTTTTCTATGCAATTTATTTATTTTTGGCAATTTGTCTATATAGTATTTATTAAATTTATTCAGTTGTAGTTATTTTATGCATTTGAGTTTGTTGTGTAATTTGTCTATTTGTTTTACTTTTAGTTTGTTATTTTATGTATTTTAGTTATTTTATGCAACATGTCTATATAGTATTTATTCATTCTTATTTACTCGTTTTAGTTGAAGTTCTTTGATGCAATTTGTCTATATAATATTAATTTTTATTTTTTAGTTTTAGTTATTTTAGGTCAACTTAAACTAAACAAAAATGAGAAAAATGGCTGAAATAAACTTTGATTTTCAAGGTTTGTATTTTGTGTGGTATAAGTTGAGTTGATAATCTCTCTGTTCCAGTCACAGATGATAGTTTGTATCATCGGCTGGTATTTCCCGGAGCTCCTCGTGTTGTTTCCAGTGTTTCTGACGGTTAACAGCGCGTTCATCCCGTCACAGGTGGTGTTTAACGTGAATAACGGCGCGGGTCGGATCACGGCGAGCAGCAGGAGCGCGGTGTCCATGTGTGACGGTCGCTGGCGGACCCTGGTGGCCAAGAAGCAGAAGCACAGCTTGAGTCTGACCGTAGACGGCGTGACGGTGACCGTGGAGAACCCGTACTCATCCTCCACCTCCGCCGAGACCAAAAACCCCATCTATGTGGGCGGATACCCAGGTATGGCGTTTCTGAGCACTGCTTTGTGTCCGTTTATCATGTTACTCGTGATTTGACAAAGATGACATCAATCAAATATCTCAGCCAATCAGAAGCGTGTGTGGGCGGGCTCTAATGGATAAGCCGATGCTCTTATATGTGTGCATACTGACTGATACCGTCTTTGTCATGGAAAAAGCTTGTTTTGATATATCTGTGACTCTGGAGCACAAACAGGTATATTTGTAGCAATAGCCAACAATCGAGTCAAAATTAATGATTTTTTTTTTTAATGCCAAAAATCATTAGATATTAAGTTCCATGAAGATATTTAGTAAATTTACAACCCTAAACGTAATTTTTTATTAGTTATATGCATTGCTAAGAATAACTTTAAAGGTGATTTTCTCAATATTACATTTTTTTGCATGTCCTATCATAACAAACCACACATGATTTATTCAGATTTTGTGCATGTGTTTGTTTTCACGATGTCTAATTGTCTAATGTGAGTTTGAATATCATATTTTGCGTGACTTTAATAGCCATACTGAAAGCAGCGACAGATCGTGAAAACAAACACATGCACAAAATCTGAATAAATCATGATTGGACAATATTTGAAAATATGGAATCTGAGGGTGCAAAAAAAATTATATTGAGAAAATCACTTTTAAAGTTATTCTTAGCAATGCATATTAATAATCAAAAATGTCATTTATGGTTGTAAAGTTACAGATTTTTGGCATTAAAAAAAAATCTATAATTTTGACTCGATTGTTGGCTATTGCTACAAATATACCAATTTGTGCCGTCACAGATATATTAAAAACATGACATTCAAACTCACATTAGACCGGTTTAACCTTGAATACAGCGCTTCAGATGATCTCCTGTCGTGTGTTGTTGCTCTGGCAGAAATATAGACGTGTGTCTGCTCTGTTCTCTCGCAGCGGGCGTGAAGCAGAACGGTCTGAGCTCCAGAGAAGCGTTCCGCGGATGCATGAGGAACCTGCGGCTCTTTAAGGGTCACGTCTCCGATGCGCTGGACTTCAGCGCCGCCTTCGCTCATCCACACGTCTTCCCACAATCCTGCCCGGACAGCGCTGCAGGAACGCCTCCGGTTCATGCACACACAGCTCCATCAGGCCGTTAACAACCGCTTAGTCTGATTCAACCGTACACAGATTAAGACCGTAAAAACACGATTCATTCAGAGCAGACAGTCTTTAATAACTGTTGCATGCACTGAAAAAAATAATCTGTTTTCCAGTACAAATATCTAAACATCTTTAAATCAAGAGATACGACATTATGATTAACTGAGTTTATGCTTAAATCAAGAAAACATCTGATTTTGTTTTTATGAATGTGATTTTTTTTTGGAGCCTATCAACAAGTTTTTGTAATTTTTTTTTTAATCACAAGATTTTTCCTTTTTTTTGATTAACGGCAAAATCAATTTTAGTAAATCACAAGATTTTTTTTTTTTTTTGATTAACGGCAAAATCAATTTTAGTAAATAAATCATGTTTTTATTACTTTTTTTGTAGCGTGACATTATTTTAATGAGATTTAAAATTATTAAAAATAAATGTTATTGTAATAAATCAGGGCATTTTACTTATAAAATATTTAATTTCAATTATGATTCTCATTTTAGAGTAAAAATAAATGTTATATTAAATCAATAAAGTTAAAGGAATTACAACAATATCAGATTTTTTGGAAACAAGACTTGATTTAATATTTCTTCAGACATTTGCACTGGAAAAATAGCAAAAATAATGAAGAAAAGCGGTGTAAAAGTCATTTCTATTTTATAGTTTTTGAAAAAAAAGGTTTTGTTAATATGATTTTAAAAGCAATGAAGATCTGTTGAAAGTTTTTAATCTCAAATGCTGAAATGTTGTTAATAAAACTGACTGTGCTCTAGACAGAGATCTTACTGACTTCAATTAATTTGTTCTTAATTTGTTGTTAAGTGTGCCTTCGTACGGCCCGCAGAAACCTGCTTGCTAATAAAACTCTGGTTGTTTCTTAGTTGAGTGTTTTGCTTGTTTTATTTGTGATGAAATTTCTGACTCGTCGACATTCCTTCAGTATCAGAAAGATTGCAGAACATTCCAGAGCGCTGATCCCGACACACACCACGCACATGCGCACACACACACACTCACATACACACACACACACATACACTCTCTCATACACACATGCGCGCACGCACACACACACTCACACACACACTCACATACACACACACACACACACACACACACTCACACACACACACTCACACACACACATACATGCACACTCACTCACTCTCTCACACACACACACACACACACACACACACACACTCACGCGCACACACTCACACACACACTCACACACACACACACACACACACACGTCTCACACACACACACACACACTCACACTCACACATACACACACACACACACACATACACACACACACTCTCTCATACACACACACACACACTCTCTCACTCTCTCACACACACACACACACAGACACACACACAGACACACTCTCTCTCTCTTACACACACACACACACTCACTCGCATCACACACACACACACACACTCTCATCTCTCTCTCACACACACACACACTCACACTCTCTCTCTCTCACACACACACACTCACACACACACACACTCACACTCTCTCTCTCACACACACACACTCACTCGACACACACACACACACACACACACAGCAGTTGGTTTCATGTGCTTTAATCGGGTTAGTTTCACAATGACCTGTCGTTTCACCCACTATTACAACATGACTAGTCATAGTTTAGCAATGCATTCTCGTGATATGACGTCTATGATATGGCTACATGTGCTTCATAATACTCAAAGACATGTTATGAAGAGGTTTTAACGAACCGAGGCTACAAAGTAATGTTCTGATGGCTTTAAATAACTAAAACGCTCAATATGATAAAACACCAACTCATTCATCATTCATCAACAACACAAATCCACTTAACATCATATAAAAAACACAATTAACAGATGAACATTTGAGTACATCAGACACAAAAATAGCGTTTCGAGTTAAACTAATCCGAGCATCAAAGAGAACGAGGTCGTTTGGCTTCGTTTCTGTACTTCATGAACCTCAATGTTTCTGGATTCCTTCATTAATCCGATTAGTGTTTGATGACATTGGCATTAATATTCATCTGGTTTAATTAGAGGTAATATTGACTCACATGAACCCGGCGGAAACAATTCATTTAGCCTTTTTTAGGAAAGATAGATATATATTGGCATTATTTGAATCAGAATTAGACCCATTCAAACACAAATTCACTGTAATATATAAATATGAATATATATCATACATCAGGGCCTTTAACTTTTTATGTTCGAGATTCTCAATGATGATTTTTAAATCTGAAATAGTCATTTTTACAATAAAAATAAACAATACATTAGTAAAAAAAATAATAATTTCAGTAATTCATCACAATAATGAAATTTTGGGGCAAAAAAATTTTTGGGGGAAATTATTTTTTTTTTTTTTTTTTTATGAAAATGTCAAAACCGTCTTAATTTGGTCTGATTTCTGGGTGAAATACGTGCGGCTCGAGTTCTGTAGTGTTTAAGTTCACATGGCTTCATCACAAACATGCAGCGTATACAAACAATACAAAATCCTTATCATACAGCGGGATAAATTAGTGCTATAAATATTATCTACATGCTCTTTTTGTACACTGGCTAGTGGTATAAAGCGCTGAAACATGCGTCCTGATGAGGGCTTCAGATCGGGGAAGGTCACCAAACAAACTCAATGACCAGCATTGAACCGCAGCGGCGGAGTTTGACCTCTGACCTCCGAGCGAGAGCCTGATGGTGTCCGGTTCATCAGCAGTAAACATACTCCTTCAGGTCTTTAAGACCCATTCACAGTGAGGGTTAACGCGGTAAACGTCTAGTAAATGTGCGTCTGGATCCAAGCAGCGCTCGCCTAGAGACAACAAACTACATACTTCAGATTAATACGTACTGTCTCTTTAAGAGACGGATCATATTCAGTCAGACCATATTCATCTGAAATCTATTGAACTTTAAAAGTCATAGTTATGAGGTGAAAGGGCAAAATTATGAGATGTGAAAAATGACTTTAAAAGTCGAAATTATATATACATTTTTTATTTTTTATTTTTTTTTAATTATGACTTGATGTGTCAGTTTTTACTTAACAATTATTTTGACTTCGACTTTCAATTAAAAATTGTCATAACTTCAAATTATATTCATAATTATGACTTTGCATCTCATTATTAAAACTGATGTCTGCTCGTCTAAAATATAATATAAATACTAATAACTAATATAAATGACAAAACGGCTAAATTACTAAAACTTTCAAATTAAAGTGAAAACTAAATTAAATTAAAACAATTTTTTTTTTTATAATATCTCAATGACACTAAAATAACTCATTACTCATTAATTACCAGTCAAAGCCAAACTTATTCAGACATTTCTCAGTTTATTCGTTATAGTTTATAAAATATGAGCGTTAAACTGTCCGAACAAATTGATCTTGGTCATAACTTTGATAGAAAGGGATGTAATTAATTGGGTTGAATAGCTGTAACACAATTAGATAAAACCAATTTAGCGCCAATTACCAAGCAATGCTTCATTTAGTTCAGTCTGTGTGTAAAAAGATCTCATTAGCAATTAAAGCAAAACAAGCTCAGCTCAAATCTGAATAATTTTGGGGACATTATGTCATATTTCACTTTATTTAAATACATGAACTATAGTAGCACCCACTAGTTAAATCATATCTGGTGTCTGAATGTTTATTTTATACTCTCTGATTATTATAATTAATGTTTAGCTCACCGATGTTTCCTCCGACCTCGAACAGATGCTGTCTGGTGCTGCGTGACCCGCGCCTGTAATCAGCATTCATCGGTTAACATCGGTTCAGTCACGTGACCGTTCGTTCGTTAGTGAGCTCGTTAACTCACCCGTTCTCGATGTCGAAGCGCGCCATTATGTCTCTGGCCTTCATCTCGGCGTTCAGCTGGATCGCTGTGGAGACCTTGGTGTGGAGCGGCGCGTGAACTCTGATGACGCCGTCACGAAGGTCGGAGACCTGAAGAAAACAGACACAGGTTTATACCATAGACCATAAACTAAACTAAAAAATGGGCGTCGGTTTCTGAAGAGGATTTTTGATGCTCAAAGTCGCCATCTTGGCAGCGCGTCACTCCCAGATAATCGAAAATGGGCAAAAAGCCGGGAGGTGGGTGGAGCTGGTTGCTGAAACCACGCCCACCTAGCAGCGACAGTGGTGACGGCAGCGGCAATCCACCTGTCACTCAAGTGGCCACGCCCTTAATTATGCAGAACTTTAAGGCTTAATATAAATTAAACGGATGAGTAATACAAAAAATCCCCCCCATCACAGTTATCACGAAGGGCAAAATTTGCGATATAGACCAAAACCACTTTTGTACCAGACTGTAAACATGCTGTAAAGTTGGGCGTTTTAAAATGGTGGGGTGGGGGGGGGGGGGGGGGGGGGTATGGGGGGGGGGGGGGGGGGGGGGGGGGGGGTATTGACTCTTTTAGACCCCGCCTCCAGTGGCCAGTCGACGAATCACAGTTTTAGTAACATTTATGTGGAAGATACAGAGTTACAGCTTCTGTGGGGCGTGAAGGAAAAGTAGTGGAACTAATTACTGTTGCCAGAAAGTAACAATATTACATTTGAAAGGAGTAACGAGTAATATATTACATTATTTGAGTAACGAGCCCAACACTGATGACGCCCATCTGTTCACGCGCACTTAAGCCATAACCGACTGTATTTACGTGAGATACTCTATATTAATTATCAGTGTCGGGGGGGTAATGCATTTCAAGTAACTAGTAAAGTAACGCATTACTTTTTAATTTACTAGAAAAAAGTTACTTTTTCTCCATTTATTGACTGAGTGCGCCGTGTGAACATGATCTTACTGTAGATCTAATCTAGACTAAATATGAATGTGTATTAATTCATCCCACTCGCAAAAAACAGATTCAGTATTCATCAAAATGAATTAAAACAGTGAAATACAAACTCAGAATATGACGCAAACCTGCAATAATTAAATATGTTAAACAACACAAATATATCTAATCTCATTTTATTAACCGATGTGTTTGCTGCTGACCTTTGATGATCAGTTCAATCATATTAATAATAAACAAAAAATGACTTTAGATAAACTAACATTGTTTTAATTGCTGAAGAGTGTTGAACTTCTCCTGTGTTCTTCTGTACAGACGTGATTTACTCGTCCTTCAGTCTGAGGTTTATTCATTACACTTTTTGGTGTGAAAGGCTTTTATATTTGCTATAAATATAACGTATTGTATTAAAAACAAACAATCAAGCCCTGCTCATATTTAAAAAGTAACGCGAAAGTAACGTAACGCATTACTTTCCATAAAAAGTAACTAAGTATCGTAATTAGTTACTTTTTAGGGAGTGACGCAATATTGTAACGCATTACTTTTAAAAGTAACTTTCCCGACGCTGGTGATTTTATCTCGTATTAGTCACATAAACAGGTTCGTAACACTCATCTCACACTCACTTCGCCGCGCTCGCGCTCCTTCTCCGTGTGCCATCTCTTCAGTAGTCTGCGCTTGCTCTTCTCCGAAGAAGGAGTTTTTTTGCCCGTGGCGGCTTCGTTCATTTTCCTGACGTGAGAGATCAGAAAGCATGGGACCTGTGGATATATGAAGAGCAGACATCCGTCACAACGAGGCGGAACACAGCCACGTGTTCGATCTGAACACCACCTGCATCTGATTACCGATCTCAGCCAATCAGAGAACACACCGCATTAATATTCAAAACG
This sequence comes from Schizopygopsis malacanthus, assembly GCA_027474115.1. Classification (NCBI taxonomy): domain Eukaryota; kingdom Metazoa; phylum Chordata; class Actinopteri; order Cypriniformes; family Cyprinidae; genus Schizopygopsis; species Schizopygopsis malacanthus. Next base: position 488,839 of record CM049886.1, on the reverse strand, counting down.
CATGGACATTTACAGATCTATCTTAATTCGTTTGCATTTTTAGATTATAGAAATAGCTGTATGTGTGTAAAAAATAAAATTTAAAAAAGTTGTTTTTTACTATGTACTATGGTAATATTTATAATACTTTTTTTTCATAGAAATATTTAAAACTGTTAATTTGATTAAAAAATAATGTATATAAATATATTTATTTACTTTAGTAAAGACGCAAAAAACAACGGCTTTAATGATCGTAACGATCCTTCGTGAATGTTTACCGATCTCAGCCAATCAGAGAATACACTTCATTAATATTCATAAACTCATGGACATTTACAGATTTATCTTAATTCGTTTGCATTTTTAGATTGATAGATTATTGAAATAGAACTTGCTATATGTGTGTAAAAAAAAGTATTTCACTAATCACTAGATTAGTCGTTTAAATTCGTATTTGTTAATAAAAGATAAACAGTGTTATTTTAGTTTCATTTATATATTAATATAGCTTGTGTATATTTTGAATTATTTTATTTTTGCATTTTATTAGTTATTTTTTACTATCTGCTTTTTATTACAATATTTATTTTAAATATATTTGTAATATTTAAAATACTAAATATACTTAAAATGTTTATTTCATTACTTTTTTGTAATTTGTTTTAAATATATTTAAATTTACTTTAGTAAAGACTCAGAAAACAACGACTTTAATGATCGTAACGATCCTTCGTGGATGTTTACCGATCTCAGCCAATCAGAGAAGACACCTCATTAATATTCAAAAAGCATGGACATTTTCTGTTTTCATTGTAATTTTACTGTTATTTTTTACTATGTTCTTTTTATTATAATATATATATATTTAATTAAATACATTTACATTTAGTCATTTATCAGACAGTAAATAGAATAGAAATACAATAAATAGAAATACTTCAAATGTTAATTTGATTAATATTTAGTTATTTAAAAAAATATATATTTTATGAATATTCCGTTACTTTAGTAAAGAGCAGACGTCAGTGTCAGCCAATCAGAGAAGACACCTCATTAATATTCATGAGCGCGTGTTGCTCACCGTCCACAGCAGGTCCTGATGGGTAATGAGGAGACGCACGAGCTGGGCGGCAGCGACCGCGCCCTGCATCTCCTCTTGTTTGACGTTCTTCCCACGAAACGTGAAGAGGTTCGGCGCCACGATCATGGAGACGTTCCACAGACTCATGCGGTTCTTCTCCTCGTACGCCACCACCTTTCTGAGGAACTCCAGAAGAGCCTGAGAACAAACATCAAACGTTCAAAAAGTACACGTCCATAATGTGCTCTATTTTCACACACGTAAAGTGATGCTTCAGTACTTCTTAAAGAGACAGTACACCCAAAAATGAAAATTTTGTCATCATTTACAGAATTGACAGAATTTTCATTTTTGGGTGTACTGTCCCTTTAAGATAAACTAAGGCCCCGTTTACACTAGTGCGTTTTCGTTTTAAAAAGCATAACTTTTGCTACGGTATCGCCTATAGTTTACACTACTCCGGCGTTTTCGAGGTCCAAAACGGAGACTTTTAAAAACGTTGGCGTGGCTGCACATGTTCTCTCTGCGTATCCTTGCAATAACAATAACTTCATGCTCATAGATAAGTAAAGGTAGATTCCTCATTCGACCGCTCCAAGCACGCAGACGCATCCGCCATCTAAATAATAGAGATCTACCTATACACGTCTATGGTTGTACCTGCGTGAATGGTCACGTGACATGCGTTTACGTGTGTGGTGTAATGTTGTGCTATTTTGGGACACAGTGAATATAAACTAGTACACTTGAACCCATCTTTCATACAAGTGGTGATTAAATACAGAGACTTTAAACTGCTGTTTTCTTCGTATAAATGTCTTGTTTTCGAGAATAAATATCGAAACATTCTTGAATCAAGATGCATTTACTTTACTTATGATATTAAGTCTTGTTTGTTTTTTTAAATGATCAAAATTATGTTAGTTTTTGCGTAAAACAAGTACAAATATCTACTAATGGGGGAAGAAAAATCATCTTAATTCAAAGACTAAACAAGTTTACCTCATTGGCAGATATTTGTACTTGTTTTACGCAAAAACTAACATAATTCTTTCAGAAAATAAGACTTATCTTAAGTCAAATAAATTCATATATTAGTAGTTATGTCTTGTATTATAGCATAAATATCTAAGAAAATATTTTTGCAGTGTAAAGCATATTCACAGTATCCCTCTCTTGAGTACACTTAGTGTATCTTAAGTACTATAGAATATTTTTTAGCATATTAAATACAAAATTAGAGAGCAAAAATAGAGCACCTTAAGATATGGCAGTTTAACCTGAGGGTTTATATATAGAAGAGAGAAAATAAAACAAACTCCAAACGGGAATTTCCACACGACTTCGCTGGAAACGGTCACATTTGTTAATTCGTTCCCTGGGATTCGAACCCGTGACCTTGGCGTTGCTGTTTGAGCTCCCGGGTAAACCTGTCTCGAGTGCATCTGCACTTTCAGCACAGATTAAACTGAATCAGCACATGAGAATATGGGCACCAAACACATGACGTCAAACCAGCATGATCCTCTCTGAGACGGTGTGTGTCTTTACAGATTAATGCGGCCTGTGCGACCGGTTCATCAACTTTACACACACACACACATTAGAAGAGGGTGCCAATACTTTTGGCAATATAGCGTATCTTGGAAGGCATTCAAATAATGTCTTTGACCATGAGTGGCCAAAAAGCTTGAGAACTGCTGTGTTAAAATCGTTATTTAGTTTTGTGCATCACATCATCTCCAGGAACCGTTTGAGAGCGTGATGAGACGAACAGACCTTCAGTGTGTCTCTGTTGGCTTCCGGAAGCAGCATGATGAGAAGATGAAGAGCCTGGATCTGATGTTTGGGTGAGGAGATACCTGACAGACAGAGAGAGATGAGAGACGAGGCAGTAGCTATGTTTCCATCACCGTTTTTATGCATCGCATCAGTAATGATGGATGGAAACGCCAAAAAAAAAAAAAAAAAATGATGTTTTTACGCATGCTTGAGGTGGTTTTTGACTTGTGCGAAATTGTAATTTAATATACATGAAAATTATTATATTTAGTGGCTTCTATTTTCTACTTTTTATATTTAGTGCCAGTTTACTAGGAAGTGACGATTTTGTTCTCTTTAGCTGCGTTTCCATCCAAAAATTAATTTATGTGCAAAACTGGAATATTGCGTAAAACATTCGCGAATAAAGCAGTTTCCATCCAATGAGTCAACATTCTGTAAATGTGTTTCCATCATAGTTTATGCACATTTTTTATTATCGGATAAAACGTTTATCCTACTCAAATGTGCGCTTACGTTTTTTTATCCGCATTTTTTTTATTTATGTGCATCTTGGTGTTTCCATCCAGTGTTTTTTTTATGGGATATTCCAAAATGCGCATAAAAATATGTAAACTTATGGATAGGAAACGTAGCTTTTGACTCGTTGGATGGAAATGGTGCCTATTTGCAAATGTTTTATGCGATATTTAACATTTTGTGCATAAGTTAAATTCTCAACTTTGTATGGAAACCCAGTGAATAGACGTGGACATGTGTGTTCAGACTCACTCTGAGCGGCTGTGAACGCCGGCAGGTGCTGTTGGGTCAGCAGAGGATACGGCAGCTCGCGGATGAACATCTTCAACAGACCCGCCGCGTCGTTCTGACGCACCTGATCCCAGTCGAAACGATCCTCGTAGAACTTCAGCTCCAGCTCCTGACGCAGATGCTGAGGAGGACAAACACAGAAACATGCGCACATAAACAACAGGGCTGGGCGAGTTGATCGATTACTTCAAACTTAAGGTTTTGCCACGATTTAATTGTTTAGAAATGGAGGAATCGCGACTTTGAATATAAATATTTCCATTAGACACTTTGACAATATGATGACAGTAAAGAGATAAGAATGATCCAACCACACGTGATTAACCGCTTTGTGAAGGAATGTTTTGCTATATCGCCCAGCCCTACAAAACAATAAAGCACCATAGTGTTTGCATGACTTTTTCAGATGCTATACAACAGCTTTCCAGGATCAGACATCAACATTCAGACTCGTATCTGGAGCACATGTAGCACGCTCTCGACATCACATTAACTCTCTTAAAGCGGCTGCATGTGGAGTGTGATTTGACTTTCTAACTTCATTTCTCTGTTGTTCTTCACTCGTGGATGAATAATGCTGAGAACTGTGGAATTAAAGCTGGAATCAGTGGGAGAAATCCAGGTCAGATGCTTTACGGATGTGTCACTGAGCCACATGAGGCAAAACACGCCAACAGCACAAATCCTGGAGCAGGCCGTGTTCATCACGCTGCAGGGAATGAAGCTGATGTCTGCTGTGTGAATGACGCTGTAGTTCTGGAGTAATGATGGATAATTTACCTTCACTCTGGACGCTGATCCCGGGACCCTGAGAATCCCCTCCGTCTGTAACCCCGTCTGCTCCAGTTTAGATAACAACTGAAAGCAGGAACACAAACAACATACATACTGGGTATTAGTATAGCTTTCTGGACATTTACTGTGGTAACACCATGTTTTCTGGACATTTACTATGGTAATATCATGTTTTCTGGACCTTTACTCTGGTAACACCATGTTTAGGACATTTACCATGGTAGCACCATGTTTTCTGGACATTTACGATGGTAACATCATCTTTTTAGGACATTTACCATGGTAGCACCATGTTTTGGGACATTTACCATGGTAGCACCATGTTTTCTGGACATTTACTATGATAACACCATGTTTTTAGGACATTTACCATGGTAGCACCATATTTTCTGGATATTTCCTGTGCTAAAACCATGTTTTTTGAACATGTACCATGGTAATTCCACGCTATTGTTTTGAAGTAGCTTGGAGTGGCATATTAACACCAGCAGAACACCGTCTGTGTGCTGTTGTTTTCTGACAGAGATGATTGAGATTCCAGAGTCTTAATCAGTCATTGATAAGACTCATCAGCTGTCACACACGCAGCTGTGTGTGGGGGATTTCTACCAGCCGGGGGTCTCCGTATCTACTCGTCAGCTCTCGAGTTACCCAACACAAATACTGATGGTGTTGCAATGCTGGAAGAATCTCAGGCTGAGCGGATTCACTGCTGAAGGTTTATTTAAGCGTCTATTTTAATCCTCCATCTCTGTATTTCTAAGTGTTTCCTCAGTAAATCTCTCTCCAGTGAAACAATAAACGGCCTCCATCATTCCACTTAAAAACAGAGTCATCGAGGTCAACACAGGCACGTAAAACAAAGCAGAGCACTTCTGGCCACCGCCTTTGTTTTTTTGGAAATCCTCTGTAACGGAGACAAGCGTGGGCCGTGGGGTCAGGATAATGTGAGATAGCGCGCCGCAGGCTCTGTCCAAGGATGCGGGAGGGACGAGTATCTGAGCCCTGAGAAGTGCTGACTGGGAACTTTCCAGAAAAGCCAGCGCTTTCAATCTCGATCATAACATTCCAGCCTCGTTTCTAACAACCAAAGAAGGAAAGATGAGCGTACCTTCTTGAAAACCAGAGGAACTCTGGAACCGGGGTATTTCTTCTGGTCGTTTTCCAGCAACGTTGTGAGAGGAACTCCGAATATGCCGCTGTCTGTGGGAACAAAACGACAGCATTCACAAACAGTTTGTAAAACTGACATTTACAATGGTAACACCATGTTTTTTGCACATTTACGATAGCAACACCATGCTTTCTGGACTTTTACTATGGTAACACCATGTTTTATGAATATTAACAATGATAAAACCATGTTTTATGAACATTAACTATGGTAACACCATGTTTTATTAACATTTACTATGGTGACACCATGTTTTATGAACATTTACTAAGGTAACACCATGTTTTATGAACATTTACTAAGGTAACACCCTGTTTTATGAACATTTACTATGGTAATACCATGTTTTGTGCACAATTACTATGGTAATACCATGTTTTATGAACATTTACTAAGGTAACACCATGTTTTATGAACATTTACTTAGGTAACACCATGTTTTATGAACATTTACTATGGTAACACCATGTTTTATGAAAATGTACAATGGTAACACCATGTTTTATGAACATTTACTATGGCAACACCATGTTTCATAGATGTTTACAAAGGTAACACCATATTTTACAAACGTTTATAATGGTTACAAGTTTACAACATGTTTTTGTGGATATTTATTTACTATAGTGACACTATGTTTATGGACATGTACAATGGTATCACCAAGTTTTGGGATATTTATTATGGTAATACCATGGCTTTTGTGCACATTTACCATGGTAACACCATATTTTATAAACATTTATAATGGTAACACCATGTTTTGGGATATTTATTATGGTAATACCGTGTTTTTTGTGGACATTTACTATGCTGACATCATGTTTTATGGGCATTTACAATAGTAATCATATCCTGCTGCCTGAGGGAACATTGTTTAAAGCCAGTTTTACACAGTTTCTGAGTCTCAATATGACCGGCACGCACCTCGTGCTTTACTGCGCACCACGCGGTTCCTCTTCATCTCGATGCCCAAGAAGTCGTAGAAGGTGGTCAGCTCGATCAGGGAGATGTAGCCGATCTTCCTGATGTCCTCAGACGATAGATCCCTCACTCGCGTCACGCCCTGTCTGGGCTTCACTAACTGAAAACTCTGACGAACAGACCACAAACCGCATTAGACAGCAGCATCTGATCTGAGCTCACTATCCAGGGAACATGCTTTCAGTAAAAGCTGCTTGTTTGTTTCAAGCAACAGAACAAACACTGCCGGTAAAAGGTGCATTATGCAGACCCCATGAGACACGGTTTCGCTTGTTTTATTTGGACTGGATCTACACTACCGCTCACGATAGTTCTATTCAGCAAGAATGCATTACATTAATCAAAAGTGACATTTGATCCTTTCTTGAGCAGCATATTATTATGATTTCTGAAGATCATGTGACACTGTAGACTGGAGTAATGATGCTGAAAATACAGCTTTGATCACAGAAATAAATTACAGCTTAACACATAATCACATAGAAAACAGCTGTTTGTAATCATAAAAATATTTCAAATTTTTACTGTATTTTTGATCAAATAAATGCAGTCTTAGTGAACATTCTTTCCAAAAATATCAAATAAAATCTTCCCAATTAAAGCTACAAACATGAACTAAACATATAAACCTCTCACGCTGAATTCATGAAGTCTTTAAATTTGATGGGAAGTAAAATACATATTTTAAAATGCCACTATTATGCCTTTCCGAATATTAACTTTCATGCATGTAGCTGTATGTGAACATAAAGAGTCAGTTCGCAATCGCCTAAACAACGAGTCTTCAGGAATCGTATTCTGTTACGGCTGTACGTCACAAAGTAACACATTTGCATAATCTCCTCTCATTCGCGCTGTAGACCAATCACAAAGGACTGCGCCATCTGACCAATCACAGCAGTGAAAGGCGGGGTATAGAGAGACTGATTCTTCAAACGAGTCGTTTAGGAATTATTGAAAAATGAGGTAAAACTAAAGCTATTTTTTGAGAAAACTAAAGTGTTTGATGCATGTGAATCTGTTTTAGGACACTCATAAAACAATATTATCAACCTTAAAAATGGCATAATAGGGCACTTTAAAACTCAAATGATCAAACGCACCGGGAAGTCGTCTTTACGGATCCTCCGGCAGTCTTGGCATTCGCGGCCTTTCCGATGAGCTCGAGCTCCTTCTGAATACGCCACGTCAAACGATAAAACGATGGTCTCGGACACGCTACTGGAGCCGTTAGCGTCCGCTGCACACGGCGGGGGGACTGGACACACATATAAACACAACATTAACTAATCTCACAACTAAAGGTCTTTGCACGAATGCATGTTAATGTTGATGTAATAAATGCATGTTAATGTTGATGTAATAAATGCATGTTAATGTTGATGTCATGAATGCATGTTAATGTTGATGTCATGAATGCATGTTAATGTTGATGTAATAAATGCATGTTAATGTTGATGTCATGAATGCATGTTAATGTTGATGTAATAAATGCATGTTAATGTTGATGTCATGAATGCATGTTAATGTTGATGTAATAAATGCATGTTAATGTTGATGTCATGAATGCATGTTAATGTTGATGTCATAAATGCATGTTAATGTTGATGTCATGAATGCATGTTAATGTTGATGTCATAAATGCATGTTAATGTTGATGTAATAAATGCATGTTCCAATGTTGATGTCAACACTGAATGCATGTTAATGTTGATGTCATGCAATGCATGTTAATGTTGATGTCATGAATACCTGCATGTTAATGTTGATGTCATGAATGCATGTTAATGTTGATGTCATGAATGCATGTTAATGTTGATGTCATGAATGCATGTTAATGTTGATGTCATGAATGCATGTTAATGTTGATGTAATAAATGCATGTTAATGTTGATGTCATGAATGCATGTTAATGTTGATGTAATAAATGCATGATTGAATGTTGATGTCATGAATGCATGTTAATGTTGATGTAATAACATGCATGTTCAATGTTGATGTCATGAATAGCCCCGCCCCCATGTTAATGTTGATGTCATAAATGCATGTTAGAATGTTGATGTCATGAATGCATGTTAATGTTGATGTCATAAATGCATGTTAATGTTGATGTAATAAATGCATGTTAATGTTGATGTCATGAATGCATGTTAATGTTGATGTCATGAATGCATGTTAATGTTGATGTCATGAATGCATGTTAATGTTGATGTCATGAATGCCTTTAATGTTGATGTGCATGCAATGCATGTTAATGTTGATGTCATGAATGCATGTTTAATGTTGATGTCATGAATGCATGTTAATGTTGATGTCATGAATGCATGTTAATGTTGATGTCATGAATGCATGTTAATGTTGATGTAATGGATGCATGTTAATGTTGATGTCATGAATGCATGTTAATGTTGATGTCATGGATGCATGTTAATGTTGATGTAATAAATGCACCAGCTGTTAATGTCTGTATGTAATCAAATGCTATGTTAATGTTGATGTCATGAATGCATGTTAATGTTGATGTCATGAATGCATGTTAATGTTGATGTCATGAATGCATGTTAATGTTGATGTCATGAATGCATGTTAATGTTGATGTAATAAATGCATGTTAATGTTGATGTAATGGATGCATGTTAATGTTGATGTCATGAATGAAACATGCACACATTAATGTTGATGTCATGCAATGCATAGTTAATGTTGATGTCATGAATGCATGTTAATGTTGATGTTCACGCCGCTGAATGCATGTTAATGTAATAAATGCATGTTAATGTAAATATATGATCTAAAAAGTGTGTCAAACCTTTTAGATTCTCTGGTTTGGGACGCATGTCCGTTTGGAATGGAGGCATTCAGACTGTAAGAGAGTAAAATCACATCATCACACACGGATAAACTCCGCCAATCAACCTGCAAGCTCACGCATGCATTACAAATACCTGCGTAATTCACTTTTGAGAGCCACTTATTTTTTATTCTTTAATGACATTTTCTTAAATGCTTAAATTTCCGTATTTTAATGGCAAAATGTGATTGAAATTTGAATTTAAATGTAAAACAGCAGTTCTACAGATAGCCCCGCCCCCAAACCCATGCCATTGGTTAGAATGATGCATATGATTTACATTGCATTTAAGATATACATGTTCATGCATTCACTGGGAATCGAAGCCATGACCTTGTTATGTGCATGCAATTTATTAATGCATGTTTATTTTTTATGTTTTGAGCTCAAATGTGTTAAATCGTTGTTGCTAGTTTACTTAATGTAGTATCTGAGCTACAAAATGACACCAGCTTTAAAGTCTGTATGGATCGATAATTTCCATGATCGATCGTCGTTTAAATTAACGATCAATTAGTCGATTAATCGTTAACCTTGATATTGCCATGGCATATTCGCCGGCATGAGACGATGAGCAAATGCCAATCAACACGTCACTCGAATTAAAGGGCGTTTAGTCTAAATAAAAGGATAGTAGCAGGACTTTAATATAAATAAATGTGATTATGATCATCTGATCAAATGAAGAAAGCGTGCCGTTGTTACTTTTGGGATCAGTTTACTTTGTATCCGTCACGGAAACACTGAACGCGCCTCTTTAAATGTTTTCATGGTGCTCGTTGTTGTATTTTAAAACACAATGCTTGAAATTGGCATTTAAAATAAAATGATACATCTGTAAATGATATATATATGTGTCCAGCTTGTGTCCCGCATCTCTTATTGATAATTAATCGATTAGTCTGTGACATTCCTAATACATACATGATGTTAACGAGGGAAGAATCCAAACTCAGATGTGTGTCGACTCAGCAGGAATTAAAGCATCTCATCTGCTGTCACGAGGCTAATTTTAACCACGTCTGGTGTTTCATGTGTCGCTGCTCGTTCCGGACGTTATTTTCAGACGCTGATCAAGCAGCTGCACGACAGCTAATCGACTCGACCGTCAGTGTTGCCAAGTCTGCAGTTATCCCACAGAGCTGGGTCATCGGATGCTCAATTCACTTTTATATGTTGTTTGGACTGAATGTGACCCTGGAGCACAAAACCAGTCATAAGTGTCAATTTTTCGATATTGAGATTTATGCATCATCTGAAAGCTGAATAAATCATCTTTCCATTGATGTATGGTTTGGACAATATTTGAAAATCTGGAATCTGAGGGTGCAAAAAAATATAAATATTGAGAAAATCATCTTTAAAAATGTTCTTAGCACTGCATATTACGAATCAAAAATGAAGTTTTGATATATTTACGGTACAAAATATCTTCATGGAACATGATTTTTACTTAATATCTAATGATTTTTGGCATAAAAGAAAAATGGATAATTTTGACCCACACAATATATTTTTGGCTATTGCTACAATAGACTGGTTTTGTGCTCCAGGGACACAAATGTGTGTCACATCCATTCTATAGTGATAAAAACCTACCCAGTGTTTTTTTTTTATTTATTTTTTTATCCCCCCAAAATCAAGCCGTTCTTAGTGATATCACACAGCCCCAGGCTAAAGTTTACAATCCCCATGAAAGAGAGGGGCGGGTGTCAGCAGAGCTCATTAGCATTTAAACAGACATGCAACAAAACAGAGTTGATTTTGACAGGGTAAAAAGGGTGTTTTTTACACTACCATTGAGAAATTTTAACCAAAGCATGTTGTAGCCGTTTTATATAAACTTGTGTAAAATGAGCATCTGATGACGCTGCGGGTTGTTTTTCATGTCTGCGGGTAAAAGTGACCCCAGTAAGGTGATATTTAGCCCATAAAATGAAAATTTGACCAGGGGAACCCCACCAAAAATACATATTTTACCTCCCAGAAAGAAAGGGGCGGGGTACTATTTATTAACAAAACAGAGTTGATTTTGACCAAGGGACCTATAATTGAGAAATTTTAACCCTCGAAACAGCTGCGGGTTGTTTTTCATGTCTGCGGGTAAAAGTTTGGCCCATAAAATGCTACCAAAAATACATATTTTACCTCCCAGTTTTGAGTAGAAATCGGGCAGGTTTTGTTGTGAAAACCTGGCAACCCTGTCCACCTGATCATCTGGCGCCGGTCGGATTCGGATTAGATCACGAAATATAATCTTGGTTTTGATCTGGATTAAATCCTCCGTTTGTGTTGTTCAAACGTTTCAGTAAGATTGGCATACTTTTGATCCAAAAAAACTGGATTATTCTGATTCCAGCACTGCAGAAGAGTGGATTTCAGGAACAAAAATTTAATAAAACTGGTCCAAAAAATACATTTATAACATGTAATATATCCCCAAATCTCCAAAGGAGCTGTCAGAAATATGATATTTAATTTAAAGTTATCACTGATTGTAAACTACAATGGCACAATCATCAGAGATGGACCAGTCAGAAGTAATTATCGGTGTAAATGCAATGCAAAACATTGCAAATCCCCCCCCCCCCCCCCCAATCATCATGTCCCTTTAAGGGGCTCCGTAGAGCACTAGTAATCCAGATTTGGAAATCTGAAAAAGTCAGGGTGACCCAATCCAATTTTGCTTTGAGAAACCAGCACCAAAGTAAGATGGGTTACTAGATCCAGATACAACGTTTTGAACATCTGGCCCCTGATTTAAAGCACCGGTTTGCGCTCACCGAGGCGTCGTGCATGGAGAAGACGTCTCGCACGTGTCTCATGGGCTGTCTGTTCCTCTTACGAAGTGTTTGTGTGTAGTTATCCACCCGTTTCTTCACCATAGCGGCCTGTGAGCGCGTGAGCGTGGAGAGAAGAGCCTCCGCCGGGCCGTCGCTCTGTGTTCCCGTCACCAGCGTGGAGAGCCCCGCCTCCTGCAGCCACGCCTCCTCAAGCTCCGCCTCTGAAATGATCAAACACATAGCACTCGAGTGACGTCACACAGAAAGCTGTCACTCAAACAAGATTTTGGAAATGGTTGTAAGCAGCTGAAACACCTTATTGATGATGCATGCTTTGTACATGCAAGCAGATGAACCCAGAATATAAAGTTTCACATTGAACCATTAAGCGCATTGCATTCATATTCCCGGGCTCATCTGCTTGCCTATATAAAGTACGCATAATCAATAAGGTGTGTACTGAAATAGTTCTTGTAATATCACTGTTTAAGTGTTTTTTACAATGTTTAGTGCTGCTGCTGCATATAAAATAGATTGCAAATGGCCAAAACTTGCATGTTGTTCACATATAAATCTAAATATGATCTAAATATACACGGCGCTGCAGTTCTGTGGATGTTTTGTCCTCTTGGTCTTCGAGCCGTTCACAAGACTGAAGGCTGGGAATTAGACTCTTAAGGTCTAATTTTTCTGTGCTTTTGCATCCATAGCATTTTGATAGGAAAGCATGATGCATGCAAACACGTGGGAGCTTTAGGCCCGTTCACACCGGACACATGAACTATAATGATGACTATATAGTGTTAACTGTAAGAGGACGGGTTTGAGCGAGCGAGTGATGCTGATCCGTACGCACCGTCCGCGCTGGACCGCTCCATCATCTCCTCCGGTCCTCCCTGACGCTCCTCCTCGATGGTCTTCACCTCGCTCCAGTAGTCCTCCATCGAGTCCCGGGACACACACGGAGACAAACTCATGCTGCCTATCCGCTGATACTGCGCTTTCCTGCAGGAACACAGAGAGACTGAACCCATCTGAGATCATTCATAATGTCCTTCAGCACAACACAAACACACAGAGAGAGCATTCACTCAACAGAGAAACTGAACCCATGAGTGCCTCTGAGATCATCTACACACAAACACACACAATACTGGAGAACAGACCATTCATGATCTCATTCAGTCAACAGAGAAACATCTGACTCACCTTACAGATTTACAATGAAGCATCGCAGAAACAACTGCAAGAGGAAGAGGAAGAGGAAGAGGAAGAGAGGAAGAGGGAGAAGAGAGGAAGAGGAAGAGGAAGAGGAAGAGAGGAAGAGAGAAGAGAGGAAGAGGAAGAGGAAGAGGAAGAGGAGAGGAAGAAGAGAGGAAGAGAGAGGAAGAGAGGAGAGAAGAAGAAGAAGGAAGAGGAAGAGGAGAAGACAGGAAGAGAGGAAGAGGAGAGGAAGAGGGAGAGGAAGAGGAAGAGAGGGAGAGGAAGGAGAGAGGAAGAGGAAGAGAGGAAGAGGAGAGGAAGAGGGAGAGGAGAGGAAGAGGAAGAAGAAGAAGATGAGAGAGAGAGGAAGAAGAAGAGAGGAGAGGAAAGAAAAGAAGTGAAAAAGAAGAAAAGCAAGTGATGGAAAAGAAAAAGAACAGAAGAGAAAATAAAAGAGGAAAAGAAAGACAAACAGGGGAAAATGAGGGGGAAATAAAAAGGGGAAAGACAAAAAATTGAAACAAATATAGAGTAAAAATAAAATAAAAAGAAGGGAATAAAGAAGAAAAGCTGCAAGGCTTTCAGAAAACATGATGGATACAGCTTCATAAAGAGCTCCGAGACTTTAATCCTAAAAGATCCTGAACATGATCTCAAACATCATCCTCGGGACAATAAACACTTTATTACACCACTACTGCGACTCATAATAACTAGAATCTCTTCATCTGTAAACCAAACATCAAACAATATTAAAGACATGATTCATATTCGAGAAACATGAGCTGCAGCATCATCTCAACATCTTCCAGAAAGAACCCATTCAACGAGAACTAGTTCAACAGCATCTCTCGGGCTTTCTGTCCAATACTGATCAGCTACAGGAGCTGATGAAGATGATGATGAAGACCTGCGTCATTTAGAGGAAGCTATCGATCACGATGGAGCCGGAGTTGTTATACACGAAGGACTTAATTGCCTCCGTTTACACACATCAAGCCTCGGATGGAAACACTCTGAGCTGGAAACAGTGACGTGAAGTCAGAGCGCCGTGGACAGCTCCACACAAATATTTAAATTGACTCGACACGAGCACAAATCATCTCCATAAACCTCTGCGTAGATTTCATCCTAAAAGAATGCGCACGCATGAAAGATAGATTTGCATACGCGTTCATTTCTTCAGATTTATAAAAGCATGCATGTGCCAGAACCTGAGCAAAAATCCCTTTGTGTATATATATGTGTGTGTGTGTGTGTGTGTGTGTGTGTGTGTGTGTGTGTGTGTGTGTGTGTATATATATATATATGTGTGTGTGTGTGTGCGCGTGTGTGTGTATGTTTCTGTGTGTCTGTCTGTGTGTGTGTCTGTGAGAGTGTGTGTGTATGTGTGTGTGTATATATATATATGTGTGTGTGTGTGTGTGTGTGTGTGTATATATATATATATGTGTGTGTGTGTGTGTGTGTGTGTGTATGTGTGTGTGCGCGTGTGTGTATGTTTCTGTGTGTCTGTCTGTGTGTGTGTCTGTGAGAGTGTGTGTATGTGTGTGTATATATATGTGTGTGTGTGTATATATATATATGTGTGTGTGTGTGTGTGTGTGTGTGTGTGTGTGTGTGTGTGTGTGTGTGTGTGTGTGTGTGTGTGTGTGTATATAATCACATCCAAAATAAAAGTTTATTATGTATATATAAAGACACATACAGTGTGTGTGTGTGTGTGTGTGTGTGTGTGTGTGTCTGTGTGTGTGTCTGTGATATATTTTGAAAATATTTACATGTATTTACATGCATTTTTATTTTCATAAAATTATATCATATATAATATATAAAACGTAACATATTTGTCTTAAATATATGCATGCGTGTATATTTATATATACACGGTACACACACATAAAAGTATTATGTATGTATATATAAATACAAAACGTTTATTTTGGATGCGATTAATCGTTTGAACCATTTATAATATAAATATATAATATAGTAAAAAAAATAAAAAAAATAAGACGCCACTTTTTTACTTTCCGAATATCTTTAAATCTTCAGCAAATAAAATGCACGCACGAAAGATAGATTTGCATACGCGTTCATTTTTTCAGATTTATAAAAGCATGCATACGCCAGAACCTGCGCGAGAATCTCTTAATAACAAAAATTTTAATTTAGTGAATTTGGGCCCCAGGCCAATATATGAATGGGGTCCTACACATTAGCACTCATCGACGAAAGATAGATTTGCTTGAGGGTCCTTTCCGTAAATTTAGTGATTTTGGGCGTGATGCTTGCCTCTTTGCTGGAGGTCCTTTCCGTCGTGACAATGGTGTCCCGTAGTTCAGTCCAATATTTCTACATTTTTCATGTTCATGATATCATGGGATTCTTTCCCTTACATTTATTAATTTAGCAGACACTTTTATTATTTCATGTTGTAGACCACGGAATAAGAATTGATTTACAAGTAAACAAAAAAATAATTATAATCCTCACAATTGAACCTTTAAACTATTTTAAAGAAAAGAGATGAGTCAGAAGTATGAATTATGATATTATTTAAAACGGGTTTATGCACGTTCATTCTCTGCCAGTAGGAGGCGCTTATGGAACATCATAAATACAGCGGTTTCCTCGGTAACGGCTGTAAACAAAGCAGCGCTCGGCTCATAAAGGATACTTTATTAGCTAAAATTAAAATGCCATCGAAACTTTTCAGAAGACAATCGTTCCCTTCAGAGGTTCATTCATATACAAACTTGAATTAGTGAGAAGGAGTAAATAATATAGCCTATATTGACGAGGAAACCACTGATGAGTTACCAGCGTAAGCCTGCATTTAATTAGAGTCATTTTAACTTAGGGCTGTCAATCAATTAAAATACTTAATCACGATTAATCGCATGATTGTCATGAGTTAACTCGCGAATAATCACAACTTAATCGCACATTTTTATCTGTTCGAAATTAACACTTTTCAAGTTTTTTATACTCTAATCAACATGGGCATGGACAACCAATTTACTTAATAATAATAATAATAATAATGATAATAAAATTGTTTTAGGGGGGGGGTTAGGGTTACCAAAAACCTAAGGTCACTTTACAAACGTTGACAGAAGTAATTTAATAAAAAATATTATTTCAGATATTTCAAAATAATAACTTGAAAAAAAAATATAGATATATATGTCTGTCTGTGTGTGTGTGTGTGTGTGTGTGTGTGTGTGTGTGTGTGTGTGTGTCTGTGTGTGTGTGTGTGTGTCTGTCTGTGTGTGTGTGTATGTGTGTGTGTGTGTGTGTGTGTGTGTGTGTGTGTGTCTGTCTGTGTCTGTGTGTGCTGTGTGTGTGTGTGTGTCTGTGTGTGTCTGTGTGTGTGTGCTGTCTGTGTCTGTGTCTGTGTGTGTGTGTCTGTGTGTCTGTCTGTGTGTGTGTCTGTGTGTGTATGTGTGTCTGTCTGTGTCTGTGTATCTGTGTCTGTGTCTGTGTCTGTCTGTCTGTGTGTGTATGTGTGTGTGTGTGTGTGTGTGTGTGTCTGTCTGTCTGTGTGTGTGTGTCTGTGTCTGTGTAAAATATAAATATAATTACTGTCAAACGATTAATCGCATCCAAAATAAAAGTTTTGTTTACATAATATTTGTGTGTGTACTGTGTATATGTATTACATGTATATATTTTGAAAATATTTACATGCATATTTACATAAAAAAATTATATAATATATAAAACGTAACATATTTGTCTTAAATAAATGCATGCATGTGTGTGTATTTATATATACACAGTACACACACATATATTATGTACACAAAACTTTTATTTTGGATGTGATTAATCGTTTGAAGCATTTATAATATAAATATATAATATAGTAAAAAAAAAATAAGACGGCACTTTTTTACTTTCCGAATATCTTTAACTCTTCAGCAAATAAAATGTTTATTATTTTGTTTTTAATACACTTAAAAGAACCGAAGAAATTCAGCCGTAATGACTTTAAAACGTAATTCAGAATTCCTCCGTTTGCTTTTGTGTGTTTGAAACGATGACATACGACTGCAGTTCGTTTAATGTGCTTCATATACACAGAAAACAACCCGAGCGGCGTCTAACCTGCGATATAGAGCGAGATTAACCGCACGGCCTGATGGGAAACCTCTGAACCAGACCCAGACAAACACAGCATCACAACAATATCTGGAGGACACACGATAGAGACATGTCCAGCTCGTCCACACTGAAAACATCGCCGTATTTACACACACACACGAGAAAACACTGCAGAAGCTCTCAGACTTATGAGCATATTCAGATCTAAAGCATCTTCAGACTCACTGTGTGTGTGTTCAGATGAAGCTACGAACCTCCGAGACGTCCGAGTGAAACCAGAGCCAAACACAAACTAATCCAGCTGATGGTGTCAATCAGGTCCTGTACAAACTCCATAAAGCCACACAGGCAAACATACAAGCACAGAGGATCTCCAGAGGACTGAATCGTGTGGCTGTTCTCCTTTAGGTCCTGTTCTGAATGGATACAGCAGGAGAAAAGACGAGACGAGTGTGTGTGTGTGTGTGTGTGTGTGTGTGTGTGTGTGTGTCTCCGCCCACCGGTCGCTCGTCCTGACCTCTCTCTCTCTCTCTCTCTCTCTCTCTCTCTCTCCTCATGTCATTAAAGTCCATTGTCTTCTCGGTTTACAGCTCTAAAGCTCATCTCTACCCATTCAGACTTTGAGACACACAAATGTGTGTATTTTAGGAGAAGTGCTTCCAGATGTTGCTAATGACCACTAATGACCACACTAATGACCACAACAGCTGCTTTACCTTAAACAAACATCTCCCTCGATCCTAAATGACCCTCTGTACATCGCTTTAATTGTCTTAAA
This sequence comes from Schizopygopsis malacanthus, assembly GCA_027474115.1. Taxonomy (NCBI): domain Eukaryota; kingdom Metazoa; phylum Chordata; class Actinopteri; order Cypriniformes; family Cyprinidae; genus Schizopygopsis; species Schizopygopsis malacanthus. Next base: position 470,506 of record CM049886.1, on the reverse strand, counting down.
AACACAGATTTCGATTGTAACAGGCACAAAGTCATGTTCAAATGATACTTTATTGCCTTTTCTTCGGCAGAATTGTCACTTTTTAAAAAGTGTTTTTTGATGTTTTGTAAATAACTGCAGCTAAAAAAATGTAAATGTATATTAATATTATTATAGTTCAATAAAAAAAAAAAAAAAAAAAAAAAAAAAAATCAAAAGTTCAATGAAAATATAGAACGGAAAAAATATGAATATTAATATAGTTCAAAAACTGAAAAATAAAATTTTCATTGTATGAAATTAAATAAACATGTATAAAAACGTTTATATTTTCAAATAAAATTAACAAAAACATTAAAAAAACCTAAAAGTTCAAAGAAAACAGAATGGAAAAATAATCTAAATATTATTATTATTATTATTATAGTTAAATAAAACTGAAAAAAAAAATCATTGTATGAAATTAAATAAAAATGTATAAAATAATTATATTTTCAAATAAAATGTACAAAAATAACTAAATTATTAAAAAATACTAAAAGTTCAATTAAAACATAGGAAAAAAAAATATATGAATTAAAAATCAAATCCTGCTCCATATTCACTCATGGAATATCCAAATTCACTCAAAAATACATTATTGATGTCAAATGTGTCGTATTGTGTGTTTATTTTATTTTATATTCTATAAAGTTCTGCCATTAATCATAAATCTTTGTACTGTTAACAAATATAGAAATACAAAAACAATGAAACATATTCATAAAAATTCAATATCAGGGGAAAAAATCCTGTATTATATATATTCTATTAAATCATATCATCATCAAACAACCAACCCCAAACCACCTCCCTCCTACCCACCCCTACACCCCCAGAACCCCCCCCCCCATACACAACACCTACACCCCCAGTGGAGTAAAATAGATTGTGAATGTAGTCCCATCCCCCCCCAGTATAAAATAATCATGTTTAGACAAAAAAAAAAATACTAATTATTATAATGCCCAGGACATTTTCTACAGTGCCCAAATTAAACATATTCCCCCCCCCATACACAACCCCCCCCCCCCCCCACACCCCCAGACCCCCCCCCATACCCAACCCCCCCATCCTACACCCCCAGACCCCCCCCCCCCCATACACAACCCCTATACCCCCATACACAACCCCTACACCCCCAGACCCCCCCCCCCCATACACAACCCCTACACCCCCAGACCCCCCCCATACACAACCCCTAGACCCCCCCCCCCCCCCCCCCCCCCCCCAGACCCCCCCCATACACAACCCCTACACCCCCCCCATACACAACCCCTACACCCCCCAGACCCCCCCCATACACAACCCCTACACCCCCAGACCCCCCCCCATACACAACCCCTACATCCCCAGCCCCCCCCCCATACACAACCCCTACACCCCAGACCCCCCATACACAACCCCAGCCCCCCCCCCATCACAACTCCTACACCCCCAGCCCCCCCCCATACACAACCCCTACATCCCCAGACCCCCCCCCCATACACAACCCCTACACCCCCAGACCCCCCCCCCCAACACAACCCCTCACCCCCACCCCCCCCCCCATCAAAACATGTACACAACCCCTACACCCCCAGTCACAACCCCTACACCCCCAGCCCCCCCCATACACAACCCCTACACCCCCAGACCCCCCCCATACACAACCCCTACACCCCCAGACCCCCCCCACCCCCCTACACCCCCAGACCCCCCCCCATACACAACCCCTACATCCCCAGAATACACAACCCCTACACCCCCAGCCCCCCCCCCATACACAACCCCAGCCCCCCCCCCATAAACCCCTACATCCCCAGACCCCCCCCCATACACAACCCCTACACCCCCAGACCCCACCCCATACACAACCCCTACACCCCCAGCCCCCCCCCATCACAACCCCTTCCTCCAACCCCTACATCCCCAAACCACCTCCCTCCTACCCACCCCTACACCCCCAGAACCCCCCCCCCCATACACAACCCCTACATCCCCAGACCCCCCCATCACACCCCTAGAGCTGCAGCAAAGACTGGGAAAGCTGCACAGAAAACTAAAAGACTGGGATGCACAGAAAACTAATGCAATCTAACTGTGTTTTCTGAAAACTTGCATGAAACACGACTCTGCTAGCTCTTGAAGGTGCTATAGAGGTGCGCCTCCATCTCTGAGGTTGATGTCATCAGAAGGACCCCTTTAGATACACTCTCCGGGAGGCGTAAACGAGCACGAATCCATCAGGAACACAAGCGGCTTTCCTCCCAAAGTCTTAAACAGAAACATCTGGAGGCTAAACATACCTTAGATTCCTCTGCACTCTGCTTCACGAGGCCACAGAAGAACCGTTCTTTGTCTAAACAGATCTTTAACATCTGAAGAACCGAAAAAAGCTTCTTTGTGGCGAAAGACGGTTCTTCAGATTATAAAAAGGTCAGAAAGAGATGAGAGCTTCTTCTGTGGAAGATTTTAAGCGCCTTTATTTCCACATATTATTGTATCTCAGACAAATATTGTATATATGATGTATAATCTCAATTTAAACAAATTGACCTTTATAACTGGTTTTGTGCTCCAGGGTCACATTTGCTGAAAAAAATATATATCTAAATATATTGTGGCTAAACATTACATTGGAATGAATCGTTAAAATCCCAAAACCAAATCTCATGAGGAGGAACCTGAGAAGTGTCCCTGCAGGTGCTTCCTTACTAAACATTAGTGATGCTTGACTTAGCTCAGTTTACATACTCAAACTCACCTTCACAAGCGTTTCAGTGCAGACTAGAAAACACACTCTCTCACACACACACACACACACACTCTCACTCACACACACATACACACACACACACACACACACACACTCACGCAATCGCACCCCATACACACTCTCACTGTATTTAATCACACACACACACACTCCGCCCGGTGTACTGAGACACACACACGCGCACGCACGCACGCACGCACGCACGCACACACACACTCATCTCACACACA
>CM049886.1:430000-445000 GCA_027474115.1 Schizopygopsis malacanthus | reverse complement strand
GTGCGTGTGAGTACCATGACCTCTGACCCCTGACCCCTGACCTCTCAGAACAGACTGATGTGACCTTATGCTTCTCCTCAGGAGCGACCGAAAGAAGAAGAAGAAGCCACAAAGATGAAGAATAAAGTTTCTACGTCACAAGGTGGGGAGCAGAATCTTCTTGCATGCTCGGCTTCATATGATCTAGTGTTTTTAATATCAGTCATAAGATATAGACAACAATACATTGTATGGGGTCAAAATTATCATTTAATTTTATGCCAAAATTATAATTTAATTTTATGCCAAAAATCATTAGATATTAAAATCATGTTCCATGAAGATATTTTGTACATTTCCTTCCCTAAAATTAATTATTGATTAGTTAACATGCATTGCTAAGAACATCTTTAAAGCTGATTTTCTCAATATTTAGATGTTTTTGCACCCTCATATTCCAGATTTTCTAATATTATCCAAACCATGCATCAATGGAAAGCTGATGTATTCAGTCTTATGACTGGTTTTGTGGTCCAGGGTCACACTTGTGTGTGTTTTCCGCAGCGGTGAGCGGTAAGAAGAAGCCGTGGTCCTGGGATCAGTATCTGGAGGACGAGCGATCTCAAGCCGCTCCTCTGCAGCTCTTCACTGAGGTACACACCACTGATCCAGGATCAGCATGCTTTTTGCCATGAATGCTGATATTGCATTACATGAATATACACTACGACTCGCTCTCAACACAAAACATTACTCTGAGGTTGTACATAATCCATAATAACTCTTCCTCCAGTAAAAGTGCATCAAAAATCCAGCCCCGTATTAGTTTAGAGCGGTTTTGTCTTGTAAACGCTGCTTGATCTTCAGACCAGAACACTTTTTCACTGGAGGACGAGTTATGGATTATGGATTAAAAACATCTTAATGCTGGATTAGTTTCAGGTTTTGTCTTCTCCAGATGTTAACTGATGGACTGGAGTGCTGTGATGTTTTTATCAGACTCTCATTCTGACGGCACCCATTCACTGCAGAGCATCCATTGACTCTCATTCTGACGGCACCCATTCACTGCAGAGCATCCATTGACTCCCAATCTGACGGCACCCGTTCACTGCAGAGCATCCATTGACTCTCATTCTGACGGCACCCATTCACTGCAGAGCATCCGATGACTCTCATTCTGACGGCACCCATTCACTGCAGAGCATCCATTGACTCTCATTCTGACGGCACCCATTCACTGCAAAGCATCCGTTGACTCTCATTCTGACGGCACCCATTCACTGCAGAGCATCCGTTGACTCTCATTCTGACGGCACCCATTCACTGCACAGGATCCATTGACTCATTCTGACGGCACCCATTCACTGCAGAGCATCCATTGACTCTCATTCTGACGGCACCCATTCACTGCAGAGCATCCATTGACTCTCATTCTGACGGCACCCATTCACCGCAGAGCATCCGTTGACTCTCATTCTGATGGCACCCATTCACTGCAGAGCATTCATTGACTCTCATTCTGACGGCACCCATTCACCGCAGAGCATCCGTTGACTCTCATTCTGATGGCATCCATTGACTCTCATTCTGACGGCACCCATTCACTGCAGAGCATCCGTTGACTCTCATTCTGACGGCATCCATTGACTCTCATTCTGACGGCACCCATTCACTGCACAGCATCCATTGACTCTCATTCTGACGGCACCCGTTCACTGCACAGCATCCATTGATTCTCATTCTGACGGCACCCATTCACCGATGATGAAATTGCCTATTCCTTAAAATTCCCTGTGGTTGCATTGATGCGTAAGCTGAGTGTTTTAGCGCAGACTGTCCTGCACGTATGATGGTTTCATTTCCAGTGAATGCATGAACCGATCAGATTAATTAAGTGGCTTTGATTAGGATGCATACAGACTAGAACCTAATGTAATAGTAGGACATCGAGTCGTTTGCTGGTACAGATGTGGAGCGCTGATGCTCTGATTGTTCCTGAAGGCACATCTGCTCATCCTCGGAAACACGTCCTCCGGTTCTTCGTGTCTCTGAGCGCTTGTGTCTTCTCCTCTAGTTCCAGGCGTTCCCTGACAGCAGGAATGGGTTTACGGCGGGGGAGAGGCTGGAGGGCATCGACCCGCTGCATCCGTCCATGTTCTGTGTGCTGTCTGTGGCCGAGGTCAGAAACGCTCTCTTACTGTCATTAAGCACTCAAAGACTGCACTTGTATCTGCAATGCATTATAAAGCTATTCATAACGTGCATTATAATGCATTAATACCAAAGTTACCATGCATTGGTTGTGTGTTGTGGTTTAATTAATGCATTATCCTTTCTAAGGATGTAACTATGAATATTTTAAGTGTTAACAATGCATTATGATATGCATGACAAGACATAATTAATGCATGACATAATATTGAAATGCATGGTATGCATATGCTTTCAATTAATGTGTTATCAAGATTTTGACACTTAACCTGCATGCATAATTAAAAGCATTGGTAACACTTTATATAAAGCATATGTATATTGCATAATGCATCATGAATAATTATAACCACAGTTATAATTTTGATCTATTCTTTGTTACGTCTTGAGAACGTATAATGCATTAAAACACACAACAAACAAATTTTTATTTTTGGTTACAGTAGCTTATGTTAAAATATAATGCTTTACGTTATGCATAACTGCTTCGAGCTATTTAATGACAGGTAATATATATATATATATATATATATATATTAAACTAAACCCTTTTTTAATGCATATGTTTGTATATACTTCTTGTTTATTTAATGTTTCTCATGATTCGTTGTCATGACTTTAAATGATAAACAATAAGCAGATTTTAATATTGGCATCACACATGTATTCTTCAGAGAGGACGGTGTCCCAGAATGCATTGCTGCAATGCATTAAATGTATCAAAATGAATTGCTTTGTATTCAAACGGACCATTGTTTCTGATCCGTGTGTGTGTTTGTGAGTTTAGCATCATGTCTGCTTGAGATTGAGATGTTGATGTTGTTGTTGTTGTTGTTGTCGATGATGTTGTTGTTGTTGTTGATGTTGTCGATGATGTTGTTGTTAATGTTGTCGATGTTGATGTTGTTGTTGTTGTTGATGTTGTTGTTGTTGATGTTGTCGATGATGTTTTTGTTGTTAATGTTGTTGATGTTGTTGTTGTTGATGTTGTCGATGATGTTGTTGATGTTGTTGTTGTCGATGTTGATGTTGTTGTTGATGATGTTGTTGTTGATGTTGTCGATGATGTTGTTGATGTTGTCGATGATGTTGTTGTTGTTGTCGATGTTGTTGTTGTTGATGTTGTTGTTGTTGTTGATGTTGTTGTTGTTGATGTTGTCGATGATGTTTTTGTTGTTAATGTTGTTGATGTTGTTGATGTTGTTGATGTTGTCGATGATGTTGTTGTTGTTGTCGATGTTGTTGTTGTTGATGCTGTTGTTGTTGTTGATGATGATGTTGTTGATGTTGTTAATGTTGTTGATGTTGTTGTTGTTGATGTTGTCGATGATGTTGTTGTTGTTAATGTTGTTGATGTTGTTGTTGTTTATGTTGTCGATGTTGATGATGATGTTGTTGATGTTGTTAATGTTGTTGATGTTGTTGTTGTTGATGTTGTCGATGATGATGATGTTGTTGTTGATGCTGTTGTTGTTGTTGTTGTTGTTGAAGGTGATTGGCTTCCGTCTGCGGCTCCATATCGATGGTTACTCCGAGTGCTATGACTTCTGGGTAAACGCAGACTCTCCTGACATCAAACCGGTGGGATGGTGCGAGTCTACGGGACACAAACTCCATCCGCCCAAAGGTGCGCTCGGCTCATTATCCTCCTGATCTTCTGTAAGATAATAAACATCATCTAGATATGAGCTGCGATATTCAGAATAATAGCGAAGGGGTGAGTCTCATAAAAGCAGGATGCACCACAAAATGAGAAAAAAAATCTATAAAAATGATATATATATGAAGAGCTTGTTTGCAAAAACTGATAATTCTAAAAAAAAAAAAAAAAAAAAACATTGATTTCGAAAATCATGTTTAATTTTTTTTGTTTTTTTATGTTATCGTGTTTTTATTGTGTTAGTTAAGTGTATTTTTACCTAATCAAAATACTGCAGTTTGATTAATTAGAAAGCACAATTAGAAAACATGATTTATGAAAATCGTTAAAAACGGAGTTATCTGTCTTTGCAAATTAACTCTTCATATTTATATATATGTAAAATATTATAATACAAATAATAATAATAATAATAATAAATATTATTATATGGTTTAAAAACTGTATAATAATTATTATAAGAAGATGAAGAACAGTTAATTTAATGTATTTTCTAATTTTAGGTCAATTTAGTTAAATTTAGATGTTTTTCTGGAAAAAAATATTGCATCAATTGTTTGTACATTTTTCAGTTTATTCTGATTTAAATAAACATTATTATTTTTATTCATGAGATTTTTTTAATATTTATTGTTATTGTTAAAAACTAACAGACTATTGAAAGTCGTTTTCAATAATAGAAGTAAAGCTGAAACAATATAATAATTAATTCGAACTACTAAAATTACTGAAATGCTCAAATAAAACGAGAAATATTAATATTAAAGAGTAAAAATTAATAATGTGCTAATGTGGGTTTAGTATTATTATTATTAACTCAAACTAAAACCATACATTTTTTTTTACCAAAAAAATAAATTTACTTTAAAAAAAACAAATTCATACAAAAAAATATGAACTGAAATAAAATATTTAAAAATAAAATTAAAATAGAATATGTACAAAATCAAAAACAAATTAAATGATAAATGTCAAGCACTAAAATTACAGCTAAAATTAAAAATTTCAACTAATTAAAAATTATGTAGACATTTAAAAAAGACTCATAAAGTAATAAAGTAAAAAAAATCTTTACATTTAGAATTAAAACCGAAGAATAAAATTTAACTCGAAATATTAACAAAACCTATAATAGTGTATCAATGTAATAAAATGAGAAATATAAATATTAAAGTGTACAAATAAAGCATGTGACAAATTAACTAAAACTTCAATTAAAATGTAAAAAGTTAATTCAATAAAGTGAATTTGTCTTGTTTAAAGGCTGTTTAAATATGTTTATGAAATGTTTATTCTTCAGCTTATTCTGATTTAATAAATACCTCTGCTTTATTTGATTATTTATTCATGATTATTAATTTAATACTGTAAATAATGGGAATAAATTCTCATCTGGTTTGAGAAATGTTTAATTATTATTTCTAAACTTTGTATTTATGTGAAATATTACACATTCAATTTTTCTTTAGATTTGAAGCTGAAATGTTTAGTGTCATCATCTTTCTGATTTATTTATCCGGTAACACTTTACAATAAGGTTCATCGGCTAACATGATTATTGTTAATAATTAGACAAACTGTTTTATCTAGTGTTATTGTTTATTCTATGTTTGCCTGGTTTGGTCAGGTTACAAGCCGAACGAGTTTAACTGGGAGAAATATCTGGAGTCCTGTAAAGCTCAAGCGGCACCGAAGAACCTCTTCAGAAGCGCGAGCAGCGTGAGTCCGTCATCGTTACTCAGGACACTGATTAGAGATGCTGTGAGTGTCACTAACGAGCGGTTTCTCGTCACAGGCGTCCAGCGGCTCGGTGTTTGAGGTGGGGATGAAGCTGGAGGCGGTGGACCGTAAGAACCCGTGTCTGGTGTGTGTGGCCAGCGTCGCCGACATCGTGGACCAGCGCTTTCTAGTGCACTTCGACAACTGGGACGACACCTACGACTACTGGTTAGCAACACTAACTAACACTAACTAACCCGTCAGAGCACACGCTGCTGCGTAACATGCCTTCTTCATCTGCACAACCATTAATCACTTACAAAATAAGAGTTTTTGTTTACATCGTATATATGTGTGCACTGTGTATATTTATTATGTATATAAAAACACACACATATTTATATTATATATATATAATATTTGATATAAACATGTTTTTATTAAATATATGCATGCATGTGTACACACACTGGAGCACAAAACCAGTCATAAGTATGAGATTTATGCATCATCTGACAACTGAATAATAATATTTCCATTGATGTATGGTTTGGACAATATTTGAGAATCTGGAATCTGAGTGTGCAAAAACATCTGAATATTGAGAAAATCATCTTTAAATTTGTTCTTAGCAATGCATATTAATAATCAAAAATTAAGTTTTGATATATTTACGGTAGGAAATTAAACCTGAAAATGTTTAATGAAATTAAAAAATTTAAGTAAAAACTATTATAGTATATAAATAATACTAAAGTATAAGTTGAATCATTAAATTAAATTAATAACTGGAAATAAATTGAAATGAAACCTTAACTAAAACTAAAAGTTAAATAAAATTTATTAAATGTATGTAGTAATAATACGAAGTACGAAAATTAATAAAGCTGAAATAAAATAAAGATACATTGGAATATTTTATATAAATGATAAAAGTATAGAACAAAATTACTAAAACTGAAATAAAATTAATTAAAGATAAGTTGAAATATTTAATAGAAATGACAAAAGCACATAAAAATGACTAAAACTGAAATAAATAAATTAAAGATAAGTTGAAATATTTAATAAAAATTACAAAAGCACATAAAAATGACTAAAACTGAAATAAAATAAATTAAACATAAATAATTTGAAATGTTCTTTCAAAATAAAAATTCAAAAAAATGGCAAATGCACATAAGAAAATCACTAAAATTTAAATAAAATAAAAATAAATAAAAATGGCAAATGCACATAAGAAAATCACTAAAATTTAAATAAAATAAAAATGATTGTACATAAGACAATAACAAAAGACAATTGCACATAAGAAAAGACTCAAATGTAACTCAAATACAAAGAGGTGACTCCAGCGCTGGGTTGTGTTGTGTCTCCTCAGGTGTGACGCCAGCAGCCCGTATATTCACCCGGTGGGCTGGTGTCAGGATCACGGCCGGCCGCTCACGGCTCCTCAGGGTGAGATCATGTTCCTCATGTGTTCAGTATTACTGCTGTGCACTCGTCGTGTCTGTTCATGATCGAAGCAGTGAACCCATCGTGTGTCACATGCAGAAGCATTTAGAGAGAAACGCTCGTGGACGTGCTCAGAGCTCAGTTAAACCTGGTGTTACACGTCTGATGTGATGGTGATCGAGTTCATTACAGATGCTCGTTAAACGCTGGACACTAAAGCCTCTTCCTGTTAATTACAGGAGCAAAAAGCTGCTCGTCTGGAGGACAAACTCCACATTAGATGACTTTATATTCACGCTCAGATTTCATCTTGTATTGGCTCTTTATATTCAGACTCATTTATTAGCGGCTATAACCCGCCACAGACTAACTGTGAAACACTAATTACCCAGTGCGGGTTGTAATTACATGCACATTGATGAATGAAGCCGTCCTGCACAGATTTATTTTTCCGGTTTATTATTATGAAGCTGTTTTGAAATAATCTGTGTTGTTTAAAGCAGTGTAGAAGTAAATGTGACTAGAGTTGATCAACTGCATACATTAAAAAACAACATTCAATATAAACATACTGCTGCTTTTAGAGCTCTGATATATTATATCATATAATACTTTTGGGTGACACTTTCAAGTAAGGTCCTGTTAGTTAACTTTGCTCAATGCAATAAATAATGATATAGTATATAGTATATGTAGTATAGTAAAATATAGTATACTATAATACAATACAGTATAGTATAATATAATATTACAACTAGATAAAATAGTTTGTCTAGTTCTTAACTAAGATTAACTATATTGTATGGTAAAATATAGTATAATACAATATAGTATAATATAGTATAAAAACAATATAGTATAATGTCAAATAGTATAGTATAATACAATACAGTATAGTGTAGTATAATATAATACAATATAGTCGAGTATAATATAAAATAGTATATTTTAGTATGTATAATGTAATATAGTATAGTATAATACAATACAGTATAGTGTAGTATAGTATAATGTAATATAGTATATTTTAGTATGTATAATGTATAAAGTATAATATAATACAGTATAGTATAATTTAATTTAATATAGTGTAGTATAGTATGATACAATGTAGTATAATATAATACAATACAGTATTGTGTAGTATAGTATAATATAGTATAGTGTAATATAGTATAGTATAATATAATACAGTATAGTATAGTATAATATAGTATAGAGTGTGATAAAGTATAATATAGTATAATACAATATAGTATTGTGTAGTATAGTATAATATAGTATAATGTAATATAATATAGTATTATATAATATAATATGATAATTTTGGGTGACACTTTAAAGCAAGCTCCTGTAACTTTACTTAATCTAAGTTAATTAATAATATAATAAAAAAAGCATAATGCATTAACTAACAATGAGCAATATGTTTGTTACCATATTTATACATTTTTATCCATTACATAATATTAACAGACACAACTTTTGCATGAACTATATAAATGTTGAAATGAACATTAACTAAGATTAATAAAGGCTGTAGAAGTATTTTTCATCGTTAGTTCATGTTAACGAATGTAGAATCTTATTATGTGACGTATTAGTTTCTTGAGGTTCATCCAAAAATGTTTGATAACAGTTTTAAATTTTCTTCTTCTCTATTATACTGCAAAGCATGTTGGAGATGTTGAACCTGAGGAAATGGCGTTAGAGACGTGTGTAAACCTTGTGCTTGTGTCGTGAGGTCAGCTTGTGTGTGATTGTGATTGTTGTAGGACACCCGAATCCAGAGCACTTCGTCTGGGAGGAATATATGGAGGACTCGGGTGCGTCTGCGGCTCCCGGCGAAGCCTTCAGTGTGGTGAGACATGCTTCTTTATATATTTACATTACAGTTAGTCACTTAGCAGACGCTTTTATCTAAAACCACTTACACAATGAGGACAATAGAAGCAATCAAAACCAACAAAAGAGCGATGATATGCAAGCTGTGACTCAGTTAGCTTAACACAATACATATGGTTTATATATATATATACATACATATACACTATATTGCCAAAAGTATTGGCACCCCTTCTAATGAAAGGTTTGACTGCTTTAGTAATCTTCCATGAGTACAAATCTTAATGTTTAGACATATAATGATATTCTAGTGGAATCTAATTTTATAGAAACAGTTTTGGACTCTTTTCTATTCTAACATGACAGTGTTCATCACCAAACACTAATGACTTGTACATATGGGTACCGTCATCTCATACACTTCAAAACTGGTGCAACAGAGGTGGAAATATAATTTTTAAGGTACATTAGTTTCTTTGTTGTCACAGTTTGGAAGCACCTTTTTCTCTTCTAAAGAAGGGGTGCCAGTACTTTTGTCCATATAATGAATGTACAAGTCATTAGTGTTTGGTGATGAGTTTGTGGCTCATTTAAAGTCACACCAGAGGTGTTCAGCTGCTTTCTGCAGACCAGTCAAGTTCTTCCACACTGACTGAATCATCATTTCTCTTTGATTCTTGTCTTATACACAGAGACACGGTCATGTTAGGATAGAAAAGAGTCCTGTCCAAACTGTTGCTATAAAATTAGATTCCCTAGAATATCATTATATGCTTAAACATTAAGATTTGCACTCAAGGAGATTACTAAAGCAGTCAAACCTTTCATTAGAAGGGGTGCCAATACTTTTGGCAATATAGTGTATGTATAATACGTGATGTAGATGAGTGCGTCTGTGTTCCTGCAGAGATCTCCACACGGCTTCCAGACGCACATGAAGCTGGAGGCGGTGGACCGAAGAAACCCGATGATGATCCGCGTGGCCACCATCACCGACACCGAAGACCACAGAGTCAAAGTGAGGAAGAGTTTCACAGCTCGACTGATCACATCATCTGCACGCTTTGATGTACTAACGATCCATCTCTCCAAATCATTTCTAGTCTCATACATCGGTCACATGAGCTCATGACTGTTCTTCAGCTTTGACTAGATGTCCATGAGCTGAGACGTACACCTACAGTGCTTTTCAAAAGTTTGGAGTAATTAAGATTGCTAACCGAAGCTCAATTTATTTGATCAAAAATACAGTAAAAATTTGAAATATTTGTATGATTACAAACAGCTGCTTTTCTATGTGAATATGTGATTAAGCTATAATTTATTTATGTGATCAAATCTGTATTTTCAGCATCATTACTCCAGTCTTCAGTGTCACATGATCTTCAGAAATCATAATAATATGAAACATTTCTGATTATTATCAATGTTGAAAACAGCTCAACAGGATTCACAGATGAGCAGAAAGTTCAAAAGAACAGCGTTTATTTGAAATAGAAATCATTTCTAACATTGTTAATGTCTTTACCGTCACTTTTAATAAATCTTTCAACATGTAAATCATCCTGAACCCAAAACGTTTAAATGACAGTAAATATATATAATTATATCTGTGAAGAACAGTAAGATATACACAATAATGCATCATTCATTCAAAATTATTGGTTACATTTTATTGTACAGGTGTCCTTGTTACAGTGTATTTATACATTAAGTACTGAGTAATATTAACTACATGTACTTTGCCATATGCATGTAATTCTACATCATTTATTGTTATTATATTAGTAAGGACACATAAAATCATTCATTTTTAGACCTAGAGAAACTGAATCTGAACGGAATGGCGATCTGTTATTGTTGCTCAGGTGCATTTTGACGGCTGGCAGGAGAAGTTTGATTTCTGGGTGGATTCAGACCTGCCGGATCTTCATCCCATGGGCTGGTGCTCCAGAACGGGTCACGCGCTCGAACCTCCGCCCCGTGAGTCTCTCTCACAATCACTCCACAGACGCTAGAATCCGGGTTTGGGTTTATTCAGATCATCATCTGTGAGATGTGCACGCTCTAGTTCTGAGCTACAGGCTAAAGAAGTGAACAATGAGTTCGTTAAAGGAGTAGATCACTAGCAGAACAAAACTTTACACCCCCTTCTCATGCAAGATGTCATGTCTGTCTGTCTTCAGTCGATAAAGAGATTGTTTTTTGAGGAAAACATCTGTGACTCTGAAGCTTAGGGCTGCTCGGTTATGACTAAAATCATAATCACGATTATTTAAAGCGATTATTAGTGGGCCATATGACCAAAACTACCTCAACTCTTTACATTCATTTATTACATAACCGACGAGGGTTTACATAAATAATCACTAAGTGCTGCATTTTGACACATTTTTGCGTGCATCTGAGCATTTAGGCGCTAATAGATGACTTTACACATGTGTGTGTGTGTGTGTGTGTGTGTGTGTGTGTGAGACTGTGTGTGTGGGTGTGTGTGTGGGTGTGAGAGAGAGAGAGAGTGAGACTCTTTGTGTGTGTGAGACTGTGTGTGTGTGTGTGTGTGTGTGTGTGTGTGTGTGTGTGAGAGAGAGAGAGACTGTGTGTGTGTGTGTGAGTGAGATTCTTTGTGTGTGTGTTCCCATTATGCCACACTTATAGATCACATGATGGATTACTGGCCTTACCTGACAGATATAACATTTTACTGTGTTTAGTATGATGGATGAAGTGCTCTTATCATCTGTGTGTGTGTTTCTGAAGCTCACGCAGGGCTGTCAGACACGAAGAGCTCCGTGACGCAGGGTGTGTGTCCAACCCCGGGCTGCAGGGGCATCGGCCACATCAAAGGAGCAAAATACACCGGACACCACAGGTGAGAGACGCTCACACACACCTGAACTTCTCAGCCATAACTGACTGATCATTGAATTAATTCAATTCAAATGTGAAATAGGCCTGGCAGCTGCAGTTCAGCGTTTGAGAGAGTTTACTGCTGTAGTGTTTCTCTCCGTAGCATCTGCTCAGAATCGACCGTGACCCCAGCCACACACACAATATGAGCGATATGACCTTTTTTAGGTTTTGATATCATATGAAAGCTGGTTTCACTTCAGGTGTTTAACGAGAGCTGTCTGTAAGGAGCGCTATACTGCATCGTTACACAAACAGACTACCGTTACGGATGATACTTCTGTTTAGTAACGTCATCATCCGATCCTTCATCTCTGGATGTGAAATAGTCCATTATAACAAGATATTTTCAGAGATGATAGACAAGATGTTATAGAATTATCATTTAATGAAAACCTCATTTTGACCAAAAAAATTACATTCAACCTATTTATTTTTTTTTCCTGAAAACGTCCCAGCGCGACACCCGACGTGTTTTCCCAGATCGCATCACATACGTGACCCTGGAGCTCAGAAGCAGTTATAAGCAGCACAGCTATATTTGTAGCAATAACCGACAATACATTGTATGGGTCAAAATTATACATTATTATTATTGCATACTATTGTATACGCGCATACTATTCTGATGACGAAAGCCGCGTCACGCGCACTATACGCTGTCCCTCACGTACACAGTGAAGTATACTTTGGCCTTAAGACTGGTTTTGTGCTCCAGGATCACATCAACCCTGCGTTTTCTCCTTCATAAAGGCATGCAACCAGCAGCGCTGCTATTCCTGTAGCTCACCTTTCCCTATAATATATATAATCAATCGAGCACGTCCATACGGCTTATTTTAGAAAGCAGCAAGACTCTGCTGAGAATCGACTGGTCTTGCTTCATTAAAAGCTCATTTACATGCATTTGCATACGAAGACTAGCTCTTTAATCACAAGCGTTGCATCTGGCGTTTCTGTGCTTGTGGACTTTAATGAGCGTCCTCCAGAGTTAAATGAGTTTGACGCTCAGAATCTGTTTATATGAGACGCCTGAAACCATTATTACAGTAAACTACGGCAACTGAAGCATAATGAATGAATGCATAATTTAATACAATATTAATATGAGCAATCAAAGAGACTTTGTAATCTTCTACCACCTCGTCTGCTGGAGCTTCATCGTTATTAATGCTTTATTATAAATCAGCTTATTATGTGATATAGTTTAGGATGAGAAACATATCAAGTTATCGTTTCATATTTCAGTATTCAGTTTTTTTTTAAACTGTTAATCTTATTGCATTATTTATGCAATTCTAAGTGTAGTCTAAAATAATATAATATGCTATAATTAGGGGTGTCAAATGATTAATCGCATCCAAATTAAAAATGTGCATAATATATATATATATATATATGTGTGCTGTGTATATTTATTAGGGGTGCATATTAATTTTTTTAATCTAGATAATCTATATTAATTTTGGAATTAATCTAGATTAATCAGATTAAAATGGCATTTGAATTCTGCCGAAGGCATTCAGTATGTGTGCTACCCAAATATATAAAAGTAAGTTTTGAAACGGGTTTCTCAAGCCAGGTGGCGCATTAGACCAGGGGCGCATCTCCTGTTTCCAAAATGCATCACAAACTGCTTGAGAAAGCTGTTCTATTATATTGGTGAAAAATAAACTATGTTCAAAAGATGAACTTGTGTTTATAACTGTTTATTCAGTTAAACATGAATTTTGAACTGTAGGCCTATAAGAGGTCTAAACTGTTTAAGTTTCCATTGGGAAGTTCTTAAAAATACATTTTCCCTGAAGCAAACCCGGCGGCTATAGCTGCATCCATTGCACGTCACGTGATGTGGTAATTTCACAGTAACGTGGCATACACACAGGTTCGAAGCAGAGGGTGACACGGGAGTGAATTCTCATAAGAGACCTAAAGCGCATTGTTTGCTAAAAGCAACGTTTGTTGCGTTGTGCGTTTATAAGATAAAGTTGCTACATTTGCGCAAACGCGCTTCCACACAAACACTTCAATAGCGTTGTGCGTTTATAAGATAAAGTTGCTATTGTATTACATAGACCAGCCGTTAACAATCTGTTCACGGACTGCGAGCCTTGTGAAGACGTTCTCGCCCCCTACATGCAATTCGGCTATAAATCCGCGCTAAAATATCAGGGTGAAAGTCTATAGCTTGCGTATTAGACCCAGCTCCCAACCCAACTTTGAGAATAGATTAACGCGTTTTTTTTTATCGCCGATGAGTCGTTAACGCAGCACGTAACGCCGATAAGGCCCACCACTAAATTTATTATGTTATAAATACTCACACACACAGTATATATATTTTGAAAATATTTACATACATATTATATAAAAATATATAAAACATATATTTTTTAAATATCTAACAAAAAGTTGCTACATTTGTTGCGTTGTGTGTTTATAAGATAAAGTTGCTACATTTGTTGTGTTGTGCGTTTATAAGATAAAGTTGCTACATTTGTTGTGTTGTGCGTTTATAAGATAAAGTTGCTACATTTGTTGCGAGGTGCTTTTGTAAGAAATAATGCTACATTTGTTGCGAGGTGCTTTTGTGAGAAAAAGTTGCTAGTAAAAATTCAATGAGTTGCTAGTTTGGCACTGCTGAGGCTGTAAGTGAACACGTCTGTATTACTCTACAGCTGGTCATACTGTATCTCTCTGTGTCTCTCAGTGCCTTCGGCTGCCCGTATTCTGACATGAACATGAAGAAGGAGGTGGTGCTTCCCGACCGGCTCGGAGGAGAGAAGCAGATCACCTTCATCCCGGTCAACTTTGTGCAGAAGACCAAACGTCTGTGTCCAGACGAGGACGAGGACAACAGGTCTGAGACTGAGAGACCGTATCCCACAATGCACTTCAGTGCTCCCTGAACACCTGTAGTCTGACTCAAGACACAACCGGATGAAAATAATCTCATCAATAGGACTAAATTAAGCATGTTTTTTAGCATTTTAGAAGTGAATTAATAGTTTTTTAGCATTATTTATATTATACTGTTATAATTTTTTGTAATATTTTGAATTAAAATATTTATTTTTTTATTTTAATTTAGTTTATTTTTTATTTTAGTCATTTGTTATTATAATTTGTTTTATATTTTGTTTTTGTCAAATAAGTTTTTTTTTCAGTCATCGATTAACCTTACAATAATCAATAAAATAAAGGACAATAAATACAAT
>CM049886.1:410000-425000 GCA_027474115.1 Schizopygopsis malacanthus | reverse complement strand
CGGGACACAGGTGGCGACGTGGATCAGAGTGAATGTCATTGTACCAAACACCCCCCTGCAGCAACACTGTGTGTGTGTGTGTGTGTGTGTGTGTGTGTGTGTGTGTGTGTGTGTGTGTGTGTGTGAGAGAGAGTGCGTGTCTGTCTCGCATCGATCTCATGGTGTCCTGTGCGCCGGCACCCCATGATGCTCTTCAGTATTTGTGTCTCAGTCCGAGATCTGATGTTTGAGAATTAGACCAGAAAACATCAGCATGAGATTTCGTTTCTCTTTTGGTGTAAAAGGGACAGTTCATCTAAAAATGATCATGAGTTTGTTTCTTCATCAGGTTTGGAGAAATGGATCCTCTGCAGTGAATGGGTGCCGTCAGAATGGGAGTCTGATCAAAATGGACTCGGTTATAAACGTCTTAATGCTGGATTAGTTTCAGCTTCTGATGTTAACTGATAGCCTGGAGCGCTGTGAAGTTTTTTATCAGACTCTCATTCTGACGGCACCCATTCACTGCAGTGCATCCATTGACTCTCATTCTGACGGCACCCATTCACTGCAGAGCATCCATTGACTCTCATTCTGACGGCACCCATTCACTGCAGAGCATCCATTGACTCTCATTCTGACGGCACCCATTCACTGCAGAGCATCCATTGACTCTCATTCTGACGGCACCCATTCACTGATGAGCATCCATTGACTCTCATTCTGATGGCACCCATTCACTGCAGAGCATCCGTTTCGCTAAACCTCATGAAAAAACAAACTCATCTTGTACATTTTGTTTTACTATGTATTACAATTACTAAACATGTAATGTATGGAGTATGGACTTCTTACTCTACAATATTAGGCCTGATTGAGACCGTAATCTAATTCTCTCTCTTGCACTGACCTCTGTTTTCTCGTCCGTGCTGGTTAGCAGGCTGTCTAGTGTTCATTTAGCAGCTCTTTGGGTCCCTTTAGAGCCGTTTGTGTGGCCAGATCGTCCTCAGCGGAGCGTCTTAAACGCGCCGCTCTTGCCAGGAACATTAGAGCGAGACGAGAGCTCAGAGCCGTTTGTGTCGACACATAAAAACATTTCTGAACCCCGTAATCAGACCGAAAGTGCTTTATTTTGCCCTTTAGGATCAAACGAGCCCTGACACGAGCGGCAGCCGTTTATTATTATTATTAAAATGCTTTATTAATCCTTCAAACAAACTTATATTGTTACAGCAGCAACTTCAATTCAATCCATGCACACAGACATGTCTCCCTAAAAATATTTGACACTATAAAAAAAAAAAGATTGCACAATAAAATATATTACAATTATTGCACATTGTTTGTGTCCGTTGCGCTGGATTCATCTGAACTAGGGCTGGTGAATATGAGCAAAAATGTATTAATCTCTGTATTTATATTTTGGCTGAATTGCGTTATACGGTTGATATCTCTGTATTTTGTATTTTAGTATATATGCATAATAAATATACTCAGTACACATACATATATATTATTATGTAAACAAAAACTTTTATTTTGGATGTGATTAATCATTTAAAGGAACTATTATCTCATAACTGGTAAATAATTATGTTGATTAGCCTTAGTAAATCTGTTTTATTTCTGATGGCGTATGTGCGTTCGGATATATCCGTACTTTTTTCAATCATTTTACCGTGGCGGCTGATCTCGGATCAGTTTGAGAGTTCTAGTGAAATCTTTCATTGGATCTTCTTTAGATCTGATGTTGAGTCGATCCGAACGCTGGTGTTGTTTCCCCGCAGTGACTGAGTGTGTGTGTGTGTGTGTGTGTGTGTGCGTGTGTGCGTGTGTGTGTGTGCGCGTGTGCGTGTGCGTGTGCGTGTGTGTGTGCGTGTGCGTGTGCGTGTGTGTGTGCGTGTGCGTGTGTGTGTGTCTCTCTCTGTGTGTGTGTGTGTGTCTCTCTCTGTGTGTGTTTCAGAGCGTGGCGAGGCGCTGCATCAGTCCGTCTTCCTCTCAGCGATGTCTGCTCATCCGAGTCGTGATCTGCCGCTGTGCTGGGAACAGCACTGTAAGCTTCTGCCCGGCGTGACCGGCGTCCAGGCCAGTCGCGTCACACACTGGACCGTCCAGGAGGTGAGGATAAACACACCTAGGGCTGCTCGGTTATGACAAAAATCATAATCACCATTATTAGTGGGCCAAAACTGTATATGAAAGTTTATTTAAAGATAGTGATGTTTATCAAATATGTATTTTCTGTAAATAAGGTTGCCATCTACATTTCAGAGACCAGCGAAATATCACGATTCTCAGAGTAACTAATATTAGTAAAAAAAAAAAATATTAAGTCCTCAAGTTTATTGAAAATAATTAAACTGCCAGTAATAAAAAAGCTAAGGAATACAATAGAATAAAAAAGATACAAATGAAACAAACTGTGATTTAAGTTGTTTTAATGCAAGTCTAAAGTATTCAGTTAACAGTCTGTTAAAGAAATTAAATAACCTAATGTAAAATAAATCAGTCTGTAAGAATTAAACTTGCTTTGTTTCTTATTAAAGCTACAAAAGTCCTTCAGTCGAGAGCAGAGAGTCATTTTGTGGTTTGATTATTAATATAAAGCACACAGTCGCTGCAGGAATATAGTGCGCTGTCTCTTTAAGAGCTTACGCTTTACTGCGCTTTACCCTGCTTTAGCGTGGCAGCGTTCAGAGCTGTACTGAGGTGTGTTAGCAGGATTTATGAGTCGTTATTTATAGGCAAACACTCGCGCTGAAGGGCTCGAAGAGGAATTGAGTCGGGATTGATGGAGTCAGAGCTGCGTGTTTAATGCAGAATAATGACCGGTATTTACACTCAACGACTCTCAATGCAGTCGGATTATTACTGATTTAACAGATGAGGTGAACAAACAACAGTCCTTACCAGCTGACAAGATGCTGTACAAGCAGCCCAATGTAAACCACACGTGTTTGCTGAGGAGGGTGTGGCTCTGCTGTCGTCTGATTGGCTGTTGTGGTTTGAGCTCTTTTAACTGTGGAAGCTTTCAGACAAACATGAGCGCTGTATATGATGTGACCTAAACCCTGCGGTCTGAACATCTAATGGATCCAGACAAGAGTTCCTGTTCTATTCTCCTGTGCTCTGTGAAAACCCCATCGATTCCCGGGTGAATTAAAGATTGCTCCAATGTCTCATTTGAAGCCTTTGATAAAAGAGTGTGATGGTAATAAAGAGCCTCTCACAGCCGTCCCTGCAGGCCTGCATCCTAATCACATCTGCAGCGTCTTCATTAGCGGGAACAAGCAGGCCTGAAGATCTGCTTCCCACAATGTTCTGAGAACGTTCGTTTTTGGTTCCCAGAACATTCCAGGAATTGTATTTATGTTTCTCCACAATGTTCTGGGAATGTTAGCTTTTTTTGTTCCCAGAAAGTCCCAGGAATGTTAGTCTTTTTTTGGGGGGGTTCTAGAACGTTCTGGGAATGTTAGTTCCTTTGTTTCCAGAAATCTTAGATTTTGGTTGCCAGAATGTTCCAGGAATGTTAGTTTTTTTAGTTTTAGTTTTTTGTTCCCAGAGCATTCTGTGAATGTTCATTTTTGGTTCCTATAACGTTCTGGGAATGTTAGTTTTTTGTTTTTGTACATGGAAAGTTAGTTTTTGTTTGCCAGAAAGTATGAGGTATGTTCATTTTTTTTCCTGAATGTTCTGGGAATGTTAGTTTTTGGTTCACGGAATGTTAATTTTGTTAATTTTGTTTTGAGTGTGTGAGAGAGAGAGAGAGAGAGTGTGTGTGTGTGCGTGTGCGTGTGCATGTGTGTGTGTGTGAGCTACAGAAAACCTTTCTAGAACATTCTTATTTGGTTCTCCAAAAAATAACGATCTTCTTCGGTTCTGTGGGTTAATGCTGCTGTCTGTCAGTCAGCTGTAGATGCGTGTGAGTCACACTAATGCTGATACAGATGTCTATGCTGGGAAATCAATGCACATATGCTCTGGATATTAGCTGAGAGGAGCAGAGAAGGTCGATCTGCGGTTTTGTAATAAATGGAAATGTTGTTCCGAAGATGCTCTCTGGAGATGCTGGGTTTAATTAAAGTCCGGCGCGGCTCCAGAGACACTCTTGCTGTAATTGTACTGTGAGCTTCTGAGTGAGAACTTCTACAGGGTCAAGTGAAGTTCTTCAGAGACTGCGGCGAGTTATTCTTTGTCGTGGTTGTTTGTTGGAGATCCCGGAGCGTAGCGGACACATCTGAGTGTGTTCCCGAGTAAACGCTGCAGGATACTTCAGCTCTCGCTCAAACACGCTTCTGCTTCATCAGCGTTACCTGTAGGCCTGTCGCAATAATCAACATATCCACTTATTGCACAATATGATGTCAATCATTTTTGGTGGTGCAATATATTGCCCATTATATTTTAGGGGTGTCAATATTAATTGTTGCATTTTATAGACCATAATTGATTATAGCCTATATCGTCATTCGCATACACGCTTGTCACGTGAGTATAAAAAATGCATCTATTTTCAAATCTGTGCATGGCTTTTTTCCATGTGAGTGTGTGTGTGTGTGTGAGAGAGAGTGTGTGTGTGCTAGAGACAAACGCGTCGGCTTCATTGCACAGAATATGCGCTGAGAGATACGTGTGCATTACTCATGCTTCCACTGCTTCATGCTTCCACTGTTATTTTAGTATTTTGTGTGTGTGTGTGTGTGTGTGTGTGTGTGTGTCAGGTGGCTGATTTCATCCATTCTTTACCCGGCTGTGAGGAACAGGTCCAGCAGTTCAGAGAGGAGGTACGTGTGGAGCTGAGGAGCAATTCAACGAGTTTCAAATGTGATTCTTTCTCCACGTACAGCCACGGACGCTTTAATTCAAACACACCACATTACTCTTTCACGACACTCTTACACCTTTTAAATTCACATGAAATCACACCTGCTCCGCTGTGAGCGAATGTTCCTAATTAATCCTACTTCCTAAGAATCAGAACAAACTTAACTTGAGAGGCTAAATTATGAGAGATTAAAGTTTGAAACAATTACTTTTTTATTTTTCTGAAAGAGTCTCTTCTGCTCATCAAAGCTGCATTTATTTCATAAAAAATACAGTAAAAATCTGAAATATTATTATAATGTAAATCAGCTGTTTTCTATGTGAATATCTGTTAAGCTATAATTTATTTCTGTGATCAAATCTGTATTTTCAGCATCATTACTCCTGTCTTCAGAGTCACGTGATCTTCAGAAATCATCATAATATGAAACATTTCTGATTATTATCAATGCTGAAAACATTAATATTTTTGTGGAAACCAAAATAACTTTCTCGTGTATTTTTTATAAACCAAAGAGTACATTTTCAGAGAATAGTTATTATTTTTCTAGCTATCTGCAAGCATCAGTCTGTTTTGAAGGAAGAGACTGTAAATACAGTTTAAGTTCATTTAGTCATATTTAAGATGGCATTATGATTTCATGACGGGTAAACACACTGATGCTGATTCCCTCTCCAGCAAATCGACGGGAAGGCCTTTCTTCTGTTGACGCAGCGAGACATCGTTAAGATCATGAGCGTGAAGCTCGGCCCGGCCCTCAAGATCTACAACTCCATCCTGATGTTCAAACACGCCGAGGATGAGAAGCAGCCGCCGGCCGGAGACACATGAAGCACAGATCAATCTACTGTATCCATGCATTCCTGCACCGTTGTGCCCCGAACGCCTCCGTTAGCGCTAATCACCCTCCGGCCTCGTCTCCGTCAGGTTCCCGCTCCGCCTTTAAACCCGCTCCAACTCAACCACGCGACAATCAAACGCTATCAGGGCTTTCTCTCAGTCACGGTGCTATTTGTACTCGAACACAAACAGGTGTGTGTGTGTGTGTGTGTGTGTGTGTGTGTGTGTGTGTGTGTGTGTGTGTGTGTGTGTGTGTGTGTGTGTGTGTGTGTGTGTGTGTGTGTGTGTGTGTGTGTGTGTGTGTGTGTGTGTGTGTGTGAGAGAGAGAGAGTAGGTGTGTGTGTGAGAGAGAGAGAGAGAGTAGGTGTGTGTGTGAGAGAGAGAGAGAGAGTGTGTGAGTGTGTGTGTGTGTGTGAGAGAGAGAGAGTGAGTGTGTGTTTGTTAGAGAGAGAGAGAGAGAGAGTGAGTGTGTGTTAGAGAGAGAGGGAGTGTGTGTGTGTGTGAGAGAGAGTGTGTGTGAGAGAGAGTGTGTGAGAGAGAGTGAGTGTGTGTGTGTGAGAGAGAGAGTGAGTGTGTGTGTGTGAGAGAGAGAGAGAGTGAGTAGGTGTGTGTGAGAGTGAGAGAGAGATGAGTGTGTGTGTTAGAGAGAGAGAGTGAGTAGGTGTGTGTGAGAGTGAGAGCGTGTGTGTGTGTGTGTGTGTGTGTGTGAGTGTGCGTGAGTAAGATTGTGCGTGTGTGTGTGTGAGTAAGATTGTGCGTGCGTGTGTGTGTGTGCATGAGTGTGTGTGCATGAGTGTGAGTGTGCGTGAGTAAGATTGTGCGTGCGTGTGTGAGTGTGTGTGTGAGTAAGATTGTGCGTGTGTGTGTGTGTGTGTGTGTGAGTAAGATTGTGCGTGTGTGAGTGTGTGTGTGAGTAAGATTGTGCGTGCGTGTGTGAGTGTGTGTGTGTGTGAGTAAGATTGTGCGTGCGTGTGTGAGTGTGTGTGTGTGTGAGTAAGATTGTGCGTGTGTGTGTGTGTGTGTGTGTGTGTGAGTAAGATGTGCGAGTGTGTGTGTGTGTGAGTGTGTGTGTGAGTAAGATTGTGCGTGCGTGTGTGAGTGTGTGTGTGAGTAAGATTGTGCGTGCGTGTAAGTGTGAGTGTTTCTCTAAAGGAACAGTTCGTCCACTAATGAGCGTTCTATCATCGTTTACTCTCTCTCTTCTCGTGACTCACAGAAGCACACGCTGCTGTTTTCAGTCTGAATGAAGCGAATGATAAACTTAGTGCTGCGCAACGATTAATCTCATTAAAACTTAAAGTTTTTCTTTATATAACGTGTGTGTGCTGTGTATATTTATTATGTATATATAAAGACACACACACAGTATATACTTAAAAAAATATTTACATATATATTAATATTCATATAATTTATACAAGTGCTGTTAAACGATTAATCGCATCCAAAATAAGTTTGTTCATATATATATATATATATATATATATATGTGTGTGTGTGTGTGTGTATTTATTATGCATATAAATACACACACACACAGTATATATGATATATTTTGAAAATATGTGCATGTATATTAATTTATATTAAACATAAATATATTTAATAAATACAAATAGCATATTTTTCTTAGTGTTTGTATTTATATATGCATAATAAATATACACAGCACACATATATTATATAAACAAAAACATTTTATTATCAGTCAATAATAACTATATTATTCATAATAGTTCATAAAACTGGTTTTGTAGTTATTGTGTTCTTTTGACAGAAAGTCGTTTGAGTAAACGATGAGAGGATGATTATTTGTGTCTTCTGTAATTCTGTTGCGTATGATTTTGCAGAATCATCTTTTATTTATTGAGCAAAGCCAGCGTGCGTTTGCACAGGGAAGCATAATAATAATAATAATATTTAGCAAATGATCGGTTTGAAATGCCAAAAGGATTTGTTTTAAATTGAAGAGTTTATTTTCGTGATTAGACCAATCCCTATTTATGTTTTATGAAATATAGTTTATTAGAGAATCAGGGGTTTTCTGACGATTATTTAAAGACTTGCTATAATGCACAAAGCATATGATATATATATTTGTTATGAATTTTGACACTGGTGTGATTTCAATGCCGTGTTTATTTAACTTAGCCGAATGTAAATCCATCTTGTGTGTGTTTTATGTTTTATTTCTTCAGTTTCACTGCATTGCTGTATTCAGTTCGTGCACCCAGTTATGATTATTGATTTATGGATTAGATGCATATTTATAACCCTGTTTCTTAAACTCACTCACACTTTGTACAACAGATTTGATTCAGTCTCTCTAATAAACCGTGCAAATCTCCTGCGAACGCTGTCGTGTCTGAATTAACTCATATTTCAGCTCATATTTGAAATATTAAATCATAAGTGGGTGTTTTTAAGCAACACTTGATTTGATTCACCGTGGAGCATCATGTTGTCTGTCACGTGCAAATACACATCTCTTCAGCATTCGTGAAGGAACGCGTTGGTAATAATAGAGTTAAGCTCAAGCAGGTTATATGAATATGACTGTAAATATTGTTGTTGATGTTCCTGCAGCTTCATGACCTTAATCATGTTAAGCTTATTTATTTATAAACCAGTTCTCTTTTGTGTTGTGTGAAGCTGATGGAGTAGTTGACCAAAAAATGATCATGGGTGCCGTTTCTTCATCAGGTTTGGCGAAATGGATGCACTGCAGTGAATGGGTGCCGTCAGAATGAGAGTCAATGGATGCTCTGCAGTGAATGGGTGCCGTCAGAATGAGAGTCAATGGATGCTCTGCAGTGAATAGGTGCCGTCAGAATGTGAGTCAATGGATGCTCTGTAGTGAATGGGTGCCGTCAGAATGAGAGTAAATGGATGCTCTGCAGTGAATGGGTGCCGTCAGAATGAGAGTAATGGATGCTCTGCAGTGAATGGGTGCCGTCAGAATGAGAGTGCTCTGTAAATGGGTGCCGTCATGAGAGTCTGGATGCTGCAGTGAATGGGTGCCGTCAGAATGAGAGTCAATGGATGCTCTGCAGTGAATGGGTGCCGTCAGAATGAGAGTCAATGGATGCTCTGCAGTGAATGGGTGCCGTCAGAATGAGAGTCAATGGATGCTCTGCAGTGAATGGGTGCCGTCAGAATGAGTAAATGAATGCTCTGCAGTGAATGGGTGCCGTCAGAATGAGAGTAAATGGATGCTCTGCAGTGAATGGGTGCCGTCAGAATGAGAGTAATGGATGCTCTGCAGTGAATGGGTGCCGTCAGAATGAGAGTAAATGGATGCTCTGCAGTGAATGGGTGCCGTCAGAATGAGAGTCAATGGATGCTCTGCAGTGAATGGGTGAATGTGAGTCAATGGATGCGTGAATGGGTGCCGTCAGAATGAGAGTCAATGGATGCACTGCAGTGAATGGGTGACGTCAGAATGAGAGTCAATGGATGCTCTGCAGTGAATGGGTGCCGTCAGAATGAGAGTCAATGGATGCTCTGCAGTGAATGGGTGCCGTCAGTGAGTAAATGAATGCTCTGCAGAATGGGTGCCGTCAGAGAGAGTAAATGGATGCTGAATGGGTGCCGTCAGTGAATAATGGGTGCAGTGAATGGGTGCCGTCAGAATGAGAGTAATGGATGCTCTGCAGTGAATGGGTGCCGTCAGAATGAGAGTAAATGGATGCTCTGCAGTGAATGGGTGCCGTCAGAATGAGAGTCAATGGATGCTCTGTAGTGAATGGGTGCAGTGAATCAATGGATGTCTGCAGTGAATGGGTGCCGTCAGAATGAGAGTAAATGGATGCTCTGCAGTGAATGGGTGCCGTCAGAATGAGAGTAAATGGATGCTCTGCAGTGAATGGGTGCCGTCAGAATGAGAGTAAATGGATGCTGAATGGGTGCTGAATGAGAGTCAGTGAATGGGTGCCGTCAGAATGAGAGTCATGGATGCTGGGTGCTCAGAATGAGAGTCAGTGAAGTGAATGGTGCCGTCAGAATGAGAGTCAATGGATGCACAGTGAATGGGTGCAGAATGAAGTGGGTGTAGTGAATGGGTGCCGTCAGAATGAGAGTCAATGGATGCTCTGCAGTGAATGGGTGCCGTCAGAATGAGAGTCAATGGATGCTCTGCAGTGAATGGGTGCCGTCAGAATGAGAGTCAATGGATGCTCTGCAGTGAATGGGTGCCGTCAGAATGAGAGTAATGGATGCATCAGTGAATGGGTGCCGTCAGAATGAGAGTCAATGGATGCTCTGCAGTGAATGGGTGCCGTGAACGAGAGTAAATGGATGCTTAGTGAATGGGTGCCGTCAGTAATAGTTTATTATTATTAGAATGAGAGTCATTTTGTTAAATGCTCTGCAGTTGGGTGCCGTCACATTTTTATTTTATGACAAAAATCATTAGAAATTAAGATTTGTTAAAATTATACATTTTTATTTTATGACAAAAATCATTAGAAATTAAGATCATGTTCCATGAAGATATTTGCTACCGTAAATATATCAAAACTTAATTGTTGATTATTAATATGCATTGCTAAGGCTTCATTTGAACAACTTTAAAGGTGATTTTCTCAATATTTAGGTTGTTTTGTACCCTCAGATTTTCAGATATTGTCCTATCATAACAAACCACACATCAATGGAAATATTATGCATTCAGCTTTTAGATGATGCATAAATCTCAATTTCACAAAAATTGACCCTTATGACTGGTTTTGTGCTCCAGGGTCATATATTTGTGCACTCATGGCATATTATTGCATCATGTCACTTTTCGGCTCGTGCATGACGTTCTGCTTATGAACATGTTCCGAATGCGCATGAATATGTTTTCTTGCCTATATTCGAGCTGCAGCAACAAAGAGGCGCGACGCGTCCAGTGAACGCAGGTAAGCGCGTATGACGCGTCACGAGCGCCGTCGCGCATCGGGTTAAACCGTTTAGAAAGCAATTATTCAAATCCTGCAGCACTTGCACCGGAATCGGTCTGCGGTGTCATAGCAACAACACCGGAGAAGCGGCGTAACATCAGCCGCAGTGACGGCGGACCCCGAACCGGAGCGCGCGGAACAGAACGCTGGAACGAGAAACCGGCGCGTGATTAAACGGGAGGATTCCTGACTGGAAATACTGGAATAACGGACTTAACGCACAAAATGCGCTCGTGTGAAGAGAGAAAGTTTGCGTTTTGTTGCCCGAGCACGAATCTATGAGTCGTATTTCACGGTAAGCGATGGTTTTCGCCTCAGACGGTGTAGATTATATGATTTATCGATGGATGTGGATATAAATCGATCGATATATGAATGCATGCTCCGGTGCGTGCTTGTGTTGTACCGTTGCGCACGTTATTTTCCACGCATAAACCACCGATTTTCCGGTTTTACGTTCATTTTGAGATGCAGGTTGTTTTGTCTAATACCTTCATCAAACGAGAGATTCAATGTTTAGCTCCTCATTTCTATTACCGACACATTTTATATAAAACTCTATTTAAATTCGCTCTTTTTTGTCTGCATCGAGATGAATTCGTGCGAACTGTCAAATATGAGAATTAGGGTTTGGTGACTGTAAATGCCCTCATGATCGAATAACACCGGACCTGTTTGAAGCCACGTGTTATTGATTATTGACTAGTGTTGATCTGAAGGGCTGGAGGCTGGCTCTGAAGGGGAGCTTTTGGTGAACCTGGCCATGTTTCGGGTCTAGAAGAAGCCTCTCAGGTCCAGATATGATCAATGCATGTGATGTTAAAACCTCGCTTTTAGAGATCTTCCAGGATCACGATGCTGAGAGCTCGTGCATCTCTCTAAAATACCAAAGCTGGGAATATGCCATTGATTTCAGCAGGTGGATCCTTGACGATCTTCCAGTGTACTGTGTACATGTTGATCATGCATCACTGCAAGATCTTGTTTAAAGCCAGTGCAGGTCAGGACTTCATGAGATGTTGTTTATGTCAGAGCTCATTAATGCATGCAGAAAAGCGCTGACCGATACCTGGAATAACTAAAGTCATTAACATGCATAAATTGCATGCATAAAACTACGTATGACTTATATTAGAGATTGAAAAACCTCTTTACTAAAGAAAACCTATGTTTTTATCACTTTTGAGCAACTGGACTCACATTAAAGCAGATTAGAAACCAGATCAGAGACTGTAGTCAGGGTTAGTACATTTATTATCACGATTATAGTGACCTAAACTATCACGGTTATCAGTATTATCACGATTATAATGACCTAAACTATCACGGTTATCAGTATTATCACGATTATAGTGACCTAAATGATCACGGTTATCAGTATTATCACGATTATAGTGACCTAAATGATCACGGTTATCAGTATTATCACGATTATAGTGACCTAAACTATCACGGTTATCAGTATTATCACGATTATAGTGACCTAAACTATCACGGTTATCAGTATTATCACGATTATAGTGACCTAAACTATCACGGTTATCAGTATTATCACGATTATAGTGACCTAAACTATCACGGTTATCAGTATTATCACGATTATAGTGACCTAAACTATCACGGTTATCAGTATTATCACGATTATAGTGACCTAAATGATCACGGTTATCAGTATTATCACGATTATAGTGACCTAAACTATCACGGTTATCAGTATTATCACGATTATAATGACCTAAACTATCAAATTATGATCTAAACTATCACGGTTATCAGTATTATCACGATTATAGTCACATTATATTATCACTAATACTATACACGGTTATCAGTATTATCACGATTATAGTGACCTAAATGATCACGGTTATCAGTATTATCACGATTATAATGACCTAAACTATCACGTTTATCAGTATTATCACGATTATAGTGAACACGGTTATCAGTATTATCAGATTATAGTGCAGTATTATCCGATTATAGTGACTAAACTATCACGGTTATCAGTATTATCACGATTATAGTGACCTAAATGATCACGGTTATCAGTATTATCACGATTATAGTGACCTAAACTATCACGGTTATCAGTATTATCACGATTATAATGACCTAAACTATCTCGGTTATCAGTATTATCACGATTATAGTGACCTAAACTATCACGGTTATCAGTATTATCACGATTATAGTGACCTAAACTATTATCACGATTATAGTGACCTAAACTATCACGGTTATCAGTATTCTCACGATTATAGTGACCTAAACTATCACGGTTATCAGTATTATCACGATTATAGTGACCTAAACTATCACGGTTATCAGTATTATCACGATTATAGTGACCTAAACTATCACGGTTATCAGTATTATCACGATTATAGTGACCTAAACTATCACGGTTATCAGTATTATCACGATTATAGTGACCTAAACTATCACGGTTATCAGTATTATCACGATTATAGTGACCTAAACTATCACGGTTATCAGTATTATCACGATTATAGTGACCTAAACTATCACGGTTATCAGTATTATCACGATTATAGTGACCTAAACTATCACGTTTATCAGTATTATCACGATTATAGTGACCTAAACTATCACGGTTATCAGTATTATCACGATTATAGTGACCTAAACTATCACGGTTATCAGTATTATCACGATTATAGTGACCTAAACTATCACGGTTATCAGTATTATCACGATTATAGTGACCTAAACTATCACGTTTATCAGTATTACCTCACGATTATAGTTATAGACCTAAACTATCACGGTTATCATTATTATCACGATTATAGTGACCTAAATTATCACGGTTATCATTATTATCACGATTATAGTGACCTAAATGATCACGGTTATCAGTATTATCACGATTATAGTGACCTAAACTATCACGGTTATCAGTATTATCACGATTATAGTGACCTAAACTATCACGTTTATCAGTATTATCACGATTATAATGACCTAAACTATCACGGTTATCAGTATTATCACGATTATAGTGACCTAAACTATCACGTTATCAGTATTATCACGATTATTATAAACATCACGATTATAGTTATAGTGACCTAAACTATCACGGTTATCAGTATTATCACGATTATAGTGACCTAAACTATCACGTTTATCAGTTATCAGTATTATCACGATTATAGTGACCTAAACTATCACGGTTATCAGTATTATCACGATTATAGTGACCTAAACTATCACGTTTATCAGTATTATCACGATTATAGTGACCTAAACTATCACGGTTATCAGTATTATCACGATTATAGTGACCTAAACTATCACGGTTATCAGTATTATCACGATTATAGTGACCTAAACTATCACGGTTATCAGTATTATCACGATTATAGTGACCTAAATGATCACGGTTATCAGTATTATCACGATTATAGTGACCTAAATGATCACGGTTATCAGTATTATCACGATTATAGTGACCTAAATGATCACGGTTATCATTATTATCACGATTATAGTGACCTAAATGATCACGGTTATCATTATTATCACGATTATAGTTATATCACGTTATCAGTGACCTAAACTATCACGGTTATCAGTATTATCACGATTATAGTGACCTAAACTATCACGGTTTATCACGTTATTATCACGATTATAGTGACCTAAACTGATCACGGTTATCAGTATTATCACGATTATCAAATGATCACGGTTATTATATCACGATTATAGTGACCTAAACTATCACGGTTATCAGTATTATTATCACGATTATAGTGACCTAAACTATCACGGTTATCAGTATTATCACGATTATAGTGACCTAAACTGATCACGGTTATCAGTATTATCACGATTATAGTGACCTAAACTGATCACGGTTATCAGTATTATCACGATTATAGTGACCTAAACTGATCACGGTTATCAGTATTATCACGATTATAGTGACCTAAACTGATCACGGTTATCAGTATTATCACGATTATAGTGACCTAAACTATCACGATTATAGTTATCACGGTTATTATTATCACGATTATAGTGACCTAAACTATCACGGTTATCAGTATTATCACGATTATAGTTATCAGTATTATCACGATTATAGTGACCTAAACTATCACGGTTATCAGTATTATCACGATTATAGTGACCTAAACTATCACGGTTATCAGTATTATCACGATTATAGTGACCTAAACTATCACGGTTATCAGTATTATCACGATTATAGTGACCTAAACTATCACGGTTATCAGTATTATCACGATTATAGTGACCTGATCAATGCACTTTATGTTGTTAATTAAAATGAAAGGAACACACTTTGTGTTTTTACATCATTATGGTACAAGATTAGATAAATAATAAATGAGTTCGGTCAAAAGTAATCCGATTATATTC
>CM049886.1:400000-405000 GCA_027474115.1 Schizopygopsis malacanthus | reverse complement strand
ACCTTGATCAGACAGTACTCAAAGAAACAAAAACTCATAATGGTTTCCCAATCGGACACCACTTTAGAAGATGTGGAAATGGAGAGCGTAGAAGTTTAACTGGCTGGTGGTCTTAAAGAGACAGTTCACCCAAACTTGTTCGGATGAACACAAAGGAAGATATTCTGAAGAATGTGGGAAACTGAGCAGTTCTGGGGCACCAGTATTTTATTTTTCCTACTATGGAAGTCAATGGTGCCCCAAAACAGCCCGCTTACAAACTTTCTTCAAAATATCTTCCTTTGTGTTCAGCAGAACCAACACATTCATACAGGGCTGGAACTACTCGAGGCTGAGTAAAGATGACAGATTTTTCATTTTTGGGTGAACTGTCCCTTTAAGAAAGCAATTGAGACTAGAGATGCACGATATACATTTTTTCCCGATATGCCGATATTTTCAAATAATTTTCGCCGATACCGATATATATTTCCCTTTGTTGTGAAACAACACCGTCTTTCCTGTGTGGAAATGATAAACAAATTACTTTTAATTTTGGTTAGTTTTGAGCAAAACATTATTTTGTTAGAATCATCTTTTTTTAAAGAGAGTACATTAGAAGCCTTGAAAATAACTGTAATGAAATCTAATCTCTGCTGGTTTTTCTCTCTCTCTTTTTTTCTCAGACAGATGCAGTTGAAATATTTATTTGTGGATTTAACATTAATCGATGGTCTAAAGCAAAAGAGCTGAATACATTCTAAAAATAATAATATTTCTATGAGAATATCTGTTAACCTGTAATTTATTTCTGTGATCAAAACTACATTTTCAGCATCATTACTGCAGTCTTCAGTGTCACATGATCTTCAGAAATCATATGCTGATATTGATTTATTATTATTAACAATATTTAAAACAGTTGAGTACATTTTATTTCAGGTTTCTCTGATGAATAGAAAGATCCAAAGATCATCTGAAATAAAAAGTTTTTATACTTTTATAGTGTACATTATACACTATACCATTCAAAAGCTCTGAGTCAATATCATTTTTTTGGGGTGGGATTATATAAATTATTAAGTTATAGAAATTAATACTTTTATTTCACAAGGAAGCATTACAATGATCAAAAGTGACGATAAAGACATTTATAATATTTATAATCTATAATGATTTCTATTTCAGATAAATGCTGTTCTTCTGAACTTTCTATTCATCAAAGAAACCCGAAAAAATCCACTCGGCTGTTTTTAACATAATAATAATAATAATAATAATAATAACAAAGCTGTTTTGAGCAGAAATATCAGAATGATTCATGTGACTGGAGTAACGGTGCTAAAAATTCAGCTTTGAAATCACAGGAATAAATTACATTTTAACACATATTTAAATAGAAAGCAGTTATTTATGTCACAATATTACAGCTTTTGCTGTATTTTGGATCAAATAAATTCAGTGAGCCAAAGAGACTTCTTTAAAAACATACAAAATTTTATCGGCCGATATTAAATTTTTCTGCCGTTATCGGCCGATATTAAATTTTTCCGCCGTTATCGGACGATAATTAAATTTTTCCGCCGTTATCGGCCGATATTAAATTTTTCTGCCGTTATCGGCCGATATTTAATTATTCCCCGTTATCGTCCGATATTAAATTTTTCCGCCGTTATCGGCCGATTTTAAATTTTTCCGCCGTTATCGGCCGATATTAAATTTTTCTGCCGTTATCGGCCGATATTTATACGCCGTTATCGCTCGATATTTAATTATTCCACCGTTATTGGCCGATATTGAATTTTTCCGCCGTTATCGCCTGATTCCGGTAGCGTTCCGATAATATCGTGCATCTTTAATCGAGACGTTCATCGATGTGTTAGATCCAAAGGTTCTCAGTCCTAAACCTGATGGAACGAAGAGACTTTCAGCATGACTGCACAGCTATGCTCCACTAGATTAAAAACACTTCCAGTAGTAGATTATTTGTGGCTGTTTGCGTTTATCGGTGAAGTTCGGCTGTCTGAGCAGCATGTTTTATACTGTCGTCTACTTGCACTATTCTAACACCAAATTATCGGTTATTTTTAGAAATTGACTTGATAGCAATATCTCATTTGAAATGTTCCCTGCTTGTGTGGGAAATGTTTATGTTTGTGTTTTTGCCTCAGATGTGTAAACTTACACTTGTATGCTGTCGGTTTTTACTTTCTTTATAGTTTGTTTGACTTAAATGAACTCAAAGGAGTCGATCCTGACGTTAGCTTGCACAGTACTGTCTGAAATGTAATGTTCATTACAATATATTCATAATATCATGAGATGTTGAAGTGTAGTTTCTCAGATGGGTTTTGGGGTTGATTAGTTAACGATTAATCAACCGTGTCTCTTTAAAGCAGAGAGAAAGACTAATGCTGCACATGTTCTTACTTAACCCCCTAATTCTTTGCCCCTGGTAGATAATTAGAAGTATGTGATAGTTCTCACATATACGTGTCCCTGCAGCACAGATACTGTATATTTGTAGAAATAGACAACAATACATTGTATGGGTCAAAATTATACATTTTTATTATATGACTTTTTATTTTTATTAAAAGTCATTAGGATATTAAGATCATGTTCCATGAAGATATTTCCTACCCTAAACTTAATTTTTGATTAGTGAATATGCATTGCTAAGAACAACTTTAAAGATGATTTTCTCAATATTTAGATTTTTTTGCACCCTCAGATTCCATATTTTCAAATATTGTCCAAACCATACATCAATGAAAAGATTATGCTTTCAGATGATGCATAAATCTCACACTTATGAGTGGTTTTGTGCTCCAGGGTCACATATGAGCAGCATTTTAGTCCCTATTTTCACTGGGATTGTTTCAAATTTTGTATTATTTCAAATATTTGTCATTCAGATGACCAAGAGCATCTTAATTTTGGATGTCAATAAATAAATAAATAAAAATTTTACAAGACAGAAATTTACAAAAGGGCTTTGTCCAACATCAAATATAGTTTAAGTTAAAATGGAAAAACATTAAGGCTGTATCAAATATAATATTTACAATATTAATGACAGTAACAGGGATGACCGGACACACATTCGTTTACATAACACTGTCCAGTTCTTCATACGTCGCTTATTACATCCGAGATCAAATGACATCATCGCGCTAATCGTGGTTTGGGGGGTGTGTCTGAAATGTCAGCCAATCAGCAGCAACGTGTATTTAAAGAGACAGCGCGCACAATACGTCCAAGTCAAGTCGTTTACAAATGTCTCCGCTGCAGCTCGTTATACGCAACAATTGACGATATTAGACGACAAGTTTGTCGTAAGAGTTTTATAGTAACATAGCATATCAACATGATGATGAAATGTGTAAGTAAATGTAATTAACAACAAAATAAATTCACAAGAGCAAGTGTATTATTATAAAGGCACAATGATAAAAGCGCAAGTATAGATCTGTAACTTCTTTAAGTCTGTCTAAATATCATAATTGCAATATCTTCTAGTCCATATTTTTTCCTTAGGAAGGCGTGCTACACACAGATTAATGTTGCGTAACAATACTACATATTTATATATCTTGACACTTTCATAAACTCATCTATGCTCCTCTGATTATATAATGGTAAATATTACAATATCATAGCACAACAACAGTGATCAGTAATAACGATAAGCTTAATATTCATAGGTCATATAGATCATAACACAGTCTCGGAGGTAAGACTGAAATATGAGGCAAATGTTGGATCACAATAATTAGGAACCAAAATCCCAAAAGTTATTGTTTATTCTGGACGGCAGTGATTTTAACATCGAGTGTATTTTGCAATATTAATCACGTATTTATACCGATTTCAGTCCGAAAATTATTAAAACATAATTATCAGCTGCCGTAGTTGCAACACTTGCGTCATCAGTGACATCATATAATAAATAAAACAAATAAAAAAATTGATATACATGATACTTGATTATTTTATATTCACGATTTACATTTTTATTTCAATGTTAGTGTTTATCTTTGGAACAGGTTTGTTATGTGACAGCATTAATTATAGTTTCATGTTATCTGTATCTCATGCGCTCCATCAAGCCACATCCCATAATATCTGTCACCACTCAAATTAATGCACGAGTTTGCATGTGTGTACGACTCTAATCAAGTAATATTTTTATCTGTCAGTGAGTAATCCTGCAGACTTCACAGCATTATTATATTATTTTCTAATTCATTTTTTTAATTATTATTATTTTTAAATTATTGTATGAATCAGTAGGGTACTCTTATAATAAAGCAGCAGTGGCTGGGACAGATTTTAAGTATTTATTCTGATTAAAAAGATGTGATATGAAATAAGCGTTTAAGCTTAGAGACCGGTTGCTTTACAACGAACCCAATGATCCACGATCAAGAGAACTCGTCAACGATCAAATCCAGCTTAACGACGTACAAAGAACGGGTCTCAGTGTCACAACTTTAAATAGCATTATGTTGTTTTGCACTTAATTGCATGTCAGTTAATTTTCAGTTCAAGTCAGTTTGTTGTTGATTTAGCTCGTTATATTTCTAGGAGATATGATATTTTAGGGGTATCTGTTTGTGTGTATTTACTGATCTGCTTTAATTATTTGCCAATTATTAGATCTCGTCTTTCTGTGATCATCTGAAACCAGACCTTTCTTGAGCATTGTGAGACTGGAGTGAAGGCTTGCTGCTCTGGTATCTTATTTAATTTACATGGATGCATTATTGACAGTGAGTTATGAAAAAAAATGTTTTATTGAGACCGATCATCATATCTTGGGCGTTAACAACAACAGTAATAGTAACAATACCTATAATACTAACTCAAATGTAACTCATGCTCATATGACACTGAATGATATAGCTGAAAATCACACCTTTATACACACACACACACACACACACACACACACACACACACTCTCTCTCTCTCTCTCTCACTCTCTCTCACACACACACACTCTCTCACTCTCTCTC
>CM049886.1:392500-395000 GCA_027474115.1 Schizopygopsis malacanthus | reverse complement strand
TTACTGTATCAGCACGCGCTGCGGAGCTCAAGCAGAGGTGAGAGAGAGAGAGAGAGAGAGAGAGAGAGAGAGAGAGA
This sequence comes from Schizopygopsis malacanthus, assembly GCA_027474115.1. Classification (NCBI taxonomy): domain Eukaryota; kingdom Metazoa; phylum Chordata; class Actinopteri; order Cypriniformes; family Cyprinidae; genus Schizopygopsis; species Schizopygopsis malacanthus. The sequence continues at coordinate 394,923 of CM049886.1, read as the reverse complement.
GAGAGAGAGAGTAATATCGCAGCTTCACTGCAGTGTGTTGGTTTGCTGTTGTTTGTGTTTCTGGTCGTTCTTCATTGAGACAGTTCTCTTCTGTAAAGCTCGTTAATGAACGCGGTAGCGCGGGTTTATTTGTGTTTTATTCTCTACTGTATCTTCATGAGATTGGGTTCTCTCTCTTCTGCAGACTGCGCGTGTTAATGGTTATTTATATCTGTAACTGAATGCATGAGAATATTGAATGACAGATTCCTTCCAGACAGGAATGTTGTCAGTGGCGTGCACAGGGGGGGGGGGGGGGGGGGGGGGGCTCTAGCCTGATAAAAGCAGACCAAAGCAACTGAGCTCCAGAAATACCGTTTAAGATGAAGATCAGAACGCGACAGACACACGCTTCATTAGTGCTGGAATATAACACTGACTGCAAGAACAGCAAATACAACACGCTTAAAGAAGACCAACAACAAGCAATACCCTTCACCTGTGTGTTATTGTACCTGAAACTAAAGCGTTCACAGTCATACAGCACAACATCAATCAAATCAAACCATAGTTTATTTTTTTTTTATGTGTTTATTATGTGTATATGTACTGTTTATAAAAAAAAGAGAGAAAGAAAAAACTGTGTCTCCGCGGTCCCGAACTGTTTTAATACTCATAGGAATTTTTAGTGTTTTATAATTTGTTCAAGTTTCTTGAATTCTCTGATAAATTGTATAATAAAACACGATTTTATTTGTATATTATGTGTATTTGTAATGTGTGTCTTTGTTCTCATTTTTTACGATTTGACAACGATTTTTATCTTCACCCACTTTGGCCTAAATATCTGCCACCCTTTTTTATATTTTGCTACCTTAAAAGTCTTTGTCTTTATAAAAGGGAAATTAGTTTGTCTGTGATGCTCAAACAGCTTCAAAATAGAAAAACCAACATGACAAAGAATCATGAGCCCCCCCGCTCTGTGATTGTGCCCTCGTAATGCCATTCCGCCCCTGCCTCTCCGGAGGCCTGTGCACGCCACTGAATGTTGTGCGTGCTCCCGACGCCACAGATGGCCTCCAGAACGCGCACGCCATTCCAGCCCGGAGTTCTCTCTCTCTCTCTCACACACACACACACACACACACACACACACACTCTCTCTCTCTCACACACACACACACACACACACACACACACACACACACTCTCTCTCTCACTCTCACTTCTCACACACACACACACACACACACACACACACAAACTCTCTCTCTCTCCCTCACTTACACACACACGCACACACACACACACACTCTCTCTCTCTCCCTCACTTACACACACACACACACACACACACACACACACACACACACACACACACACACACCTCACTCTGTCATGCACTCTCTCTCTCTCACACACACACACACACACACACACACACACACACTCACACACACACACACACACACACACACACACTCACACTTTAAATCATGTTTCTGTTTTCTGTGGCCTCTGAATCTCTTCTGATCCGGCTGACCGTGATGATGATGATGGACTCTGGCTGGACCTCAATCTGGTGAGTTTATGGATTATTCTGCCTAAAGTCATGCACTGCTCATGTTTGCATCTAAATATAGATCATGAATTCTACAGAAACCTCAGTCGCGTCTTCTTCTGATAGTAAATCCCCGGATTAACAGCCGGTTATCATTGTTCTGAAGCGTTTCTGAAACGTTGAACTGTCCAGTGATTCAAACCTTATTTAAAGATTACAAAATTAAACTAACTCAAAACATAACGTTATTTCAATGTTTATTTTTATTGTCAGGTTTTCTTGTTATGATTAGAAACATGCAAGTTTACAAAAACGTTTCTTAGAATGTTCTACTAACTTCTTCACCCTGAATATTACAGTATTTGAATGTTTGTTATTAATATTCTAAGAACATTCAAACGTCCAGATTTCTCGTTGTGATTATAACGATATTTAAACGTTACAAAAACATCTCTTACACCGTTTAACGAACTTTTTCATAATTGGAATGTTTGTTTTTAATATTCTAAGAACATTTAAACGTCCAGATTTCTCGTCGTGATTATAACGATATTTAAACGTTACAAAAACGTTTCCTAGAATTCCGAGAATGGACTCTCAACGTTACATCAACGATTTCTAACGTTATACGAACGTTCCATAAACGTTACTTTGAGAACGTTGTGTCTTAACCTTCATATAACGTTTAACAAACATCCGTGGAGGTCATCTGTTAGCTGGGTCAGGAGAAATGCGCAGACAGATGCGATGTAAACATCTGTGTGTCCTGATCTGAACCTCTCTGTGTTAATCTGGATTAAAGGCCTGGAACGCTTGAGCGATTACAGCACAATCTCTCGTCTCGGTCCGTCTGTCGCCTCATGTTTTCTCTGGGTTTCGACCA
>CM049886.1:372500-375000 GCA_027474115.1 Schizopygopsis malacanthus | reverse complement strand
TGACTCTCATTCTGATGGCACCCATTCACTGCAGAGCATCCATTGACTCTCATTCTGACGGCACCCATTCACTGCAGAGCATCCATTGACTCTCATTCTGACGGCACCCATTCACTGCAGTGCATCCATTGACTCTCATTCTGATGGCACCCATTCACTGCAGTGCATCCATTGACTCTCATTCTGATGGCACCCATTCACTGCAGTGCATCCATTGACTCTCATTCTGATGGCACCCATTCACTGCAGTGCATCCATTGACTCTCATTCTGACGGCACCCATTCACTGCAGTGCATCCATTTCTCCAAACCTGATGAAGAAACAAACTCATCCTGATCTCAGATGAACTGAGCGTGAGCACATTTTCAGCAAGTTTTCATTTTTGGCTGTACCATTCCTTTAATAAATCAATTGTCTATTCTTTAAGTGACTGAGTAATAATGTTCTGCATGTAAATGTGTGTCTGTATTCTCACACACACAGACTGACGGCCTTTCAAACACTCTCCGTCACGAATGACACGTTAATAATCAGTGTTCAGTGTTGTCATTGTTTCTGGTGTCCGAATGAATCTGATTCTGCTTCGGGCCGGTCGCACTGGGTCACAATCAACCGTCACAAACCAGAGTCAATTAGTCAATAGTCAATTAGTCAATTAGTCACTGCATGGTAAACTCTTGAACGGGGTTGTTTTTATAAATTCAACTATTATTTTCTCTTCTGGACTACATGTAAATATCATATTCAGGTCAGTGCTAAATAAACAATAGCATGCATTTTGTATGATCCCTCTTACTTGGTAAAATAATCAACATTTTGCAGATTCTGCAAACTTTTGACTTTGACTTTGCCAACTGTATATAAATATTTTCAAAATATATACTGTATGAGTGTGTATTTATATATGTATGAATATACACAGTACACACATATATTATGTACACACAAAAAATGTTTTGGATGCAATTAAACTAATAATACACAATATTGGATTTTAATAATGTATCAGTAAATGTTGGAATTAACTTGAACTAAAATTAACGAATGCGTTAGAAGATTAAACTTAAAGTTGCATTGATCTTGAATCAGATTATGCATCAGTTTATCGTGGATGATTGGTTCATATACTGTTATTTAATTGATTTTGCTAATAAAGCATCCCTTTATTTCCTCATGAGGTCGTTTGAATCCACCGTGTTGTGATAATATGTCTAGTTTAACTGGATTCGGTGAATGTGGCCGCGCTCATGAAGCTCTTCTGCCGATATCCACACACAGATGATGTTTCATATCATCTATAAGTAGTAGTCGTTAAACAGAATAACGTTCGGTTAGATCAGCCGCTCTTCTCTTCTTCCCGATGATCTAGTTGATAGGACGATTCTTTCACTGCTTTTCTCCAGCTAAAGGAGAGGTAAGATGCATTCGTGTATATGTGTGTCTTTGTGCATGACCATGAACTGAAGTCATCGTCTAAACAAAGACTGTTTGTTTCATGCTCATATCTCTCAGTAGAAGCTCACAGGAGAGTCGAACCCGTTCACCTGGATCCAACCCTGCCTAAATCACACTTTAAATGGATATCTCACCCAATAATGGATCATTCTGTCATCATTTGCACACCCTCATGTTGTTTATTTCTTCAGTGAGAGGTATTTTGAAAAACCAGACGACTGAACTCCATTGGCTTTCAATGTAGGGACAAAAAAGATTATATTCTGAGAAATGTCCACGTGAAAGCCAATGGGGTCTAAAGTTGTTTGGTTCCCACCAGTGCTTTTGTGAAAGCCAAAGAGGTTTGGAACCACATCAGGATGAATAAATGATGAAAAACTGGGAATATTTGCTTTACAATCTCAGCTGAGACGCCAATAAGATAAAATTCTCTTCTCCCGAGAAAAACACAGCAGACGTGTCTCGTCTAGGCTTTCAGAAGAGATCTCAAAACTGCTCAGATTTGCCAAAAAGTTATTATTCCTCATCAAATTATCTGAGCTGCTCCACATACATTTTATAGCAGAACGTCTAATGATCAGATAACATCTTACACCTGAGACTTGAATAAGAGTCTTCTGAGCCGTACGGTTTTCATTTGTCTGTCTGTCTGTCTGTCTCTCTGTCTGTCCGTCTGTCTGTCTGTCTGTCTGTCTGTCTGTCTGTATGTCTGTCTCTCTCTCTGTCTGTCCGTCTGTCCGTCTGTCTGTCTGTCTGTCTGTCTGTCTGTCTGTCTGTCGTCTGTCTGTCGTCTCCTGAGCCGTACGGTTTTCCTCTGAGCAAGTTTCGAAAGCTTCATCATTGTACGTGACCCAGTTTCCTAAAGTAGACCTGCTCAAAATACCCACTAGAGACGTGAAGTGTGCCATTTCCCCCTCAATCCCCCTTGATTCTTGTGTGATGTGATGTATTCAAATGCATTTACGTAGAAAACGAGCTCCGTAGATGGTTCTAGAAGTGCTCGACATCTGTTCAGCCGATGCTCTTCAGAAGTATTTCAGATCT
>CM049886.1:365000-367500 GCA_027474115.1 Schizopygopsis malacanthus | reverse complement strand
AAAGTTATTTACATTAAGAAAAAATGGTTCTTTTAAGATCTGTTTAAAGAAAGTTTTTTTGTTGATTCAAAAATCACATTATTTTGAACAGTGTGTAAATAGTATTATATTTTAAGTAAACAAGGCAATCATAGGCAATAGTAAATTCTTAATTCAGTGATATAATGCAGGCTGTGCTTGTTGTAGTGAATGCAGAGGCAGCACTGACGTCTGTGTGTGTGTGTGTGTGTGTGTGTGTGTGTGTGTGTGTGTGTGTGTGTGTGTGTGTGTGTGTGTGTGTGTGTGTGTGTGTGTGTGTGTGTGTGTGTGTGTGTGTGTGTGTAGAGATGGGTACGGCCTTATACGGCGCGGCCAAAGGCATTGCCATGAGTGACCTCATCACCACAGTAACGCCGGAGAAGAAAGTCGAGGAGATGCGCGAGGAGGAGCGTGAGGAGACTCCACCGGTGCTGGTGGAGAGTGTGTCCTTGCTGGAGGAAGAGGACGAGACCACGAAAGCCACGGAACCGTCGCTGCCGAGCCCACTGTCACCGGTCCGACAGGACACACGGGTAAACAGACCCTCACTAATACTAACTCACTAACCCACCCCCACCGACCCGACAGGACACATGGGTAAACAAACCCTAACTAACACTAACTCACTAACCCACCCCCACCGACCCGACAGGACACATGGGTAAACAGACCCTAACTAACACTAACTAACCCACCCACACTGACCCGACAGGACACACGGTTAAACAGACCCTAGCTAACACTAACTAACCCACCGACACCGACCTAACAGGACACACGGGTAAACAGACCCTCACTAACTAACCCACATGACCTGACAGGACACACAGGTAAACAGACCCTAACTAACACTAACCCACCCACATGACCTGACAGGACACACGGGTAAACAGACCCTAACTAACACTAACTCACTAACCCACCCCCACTGACCCGACAGGACACACGGGTAAACAGACCCTAACTAATACTAACTAACCCACCCACACTGACCCGACAGGACACACGGTTAAACAGACCCTAACTAACACTAACTAACCCACCGACACCGACCTAACAGGACACACGGGTAGACCCTCTCTAACTAACCCACCCACCCACACGACCTGACAGTACACACGGGTAAACAGACCCTAACTAACACTAACTAACCCACCCACACTGACCCAACAGGACAAACGGTAAATAGACCCTAATCTCACTGACACCGGCCTGACAGGACACACGGGCAAACATACCCTAACTAACGCTAACTAGCCAACTGACACTGGCCCAACAGGACACACTGGTAAACTAACGCTAATTAACCCACCAACACTGGCCCTACAGGACACCTGGGTAAACAAACCCTAACTAACACTAACTAACCCACCCACACCGACCCGACAGGACACACGGGTAAACAGACTCTAACCAACACTAACTAACCCAACCACACTGACCTGACAGCACAGGACACACGGGTAAACAGACCCTAACTAACACTAACTAACCCAACCACACTGACCCGACAGCACAGGAGACACAGGTAAACTAACCCTAACTAACACTAACTAACCCAACCACACTGACCCGACAGCACAGGAGACACAGGTAAACTAACCCTAACTAACACTAACTAACCCAACCACACTGACCCGACAGCACAGGACACACGGGTAAACAGACCCTAACTAACACGAACTAACCCAACCACACTGACCCGACAGCACAGGACACACGGGTAAACAGACCCTAACTAACACTAACTAACCCAACCACACTGACCCGACAGCACAGGAGACACGGGTAAACTAACCCTAACTAACAGTTCTTCTTCTCTGTCTCTTCATGCGTTCGCTGGATCAGACTGATTTCACAGACACGGCTATCGATGAAGATTTAACGGCCACCGAGGTTTGTTATCTGAGCTGGACTCAAGCAGAAAAACAAGAATGCTCATTAAGATACGGCAGGGCTGTTAATGTTCTTATTAAACTTTAATCTGATAATGACCAATAATCATAATTGCTTTTCTAGAGATGGAAACATTAAGCCTGTGATGTTAACGAGTTTAGCCTCCTGTTGATCCCAGACGTCTCATTCCTTCATATCAGCGTTTACTCTCATAAGTCATAATTTGAATGAATGATGCATATATATATAGTGCTTTATTGTGTTTTGTTGTACACCCAAAGCGCTTTACAATCATGTGGGGAGGGGGGGGGGTCTCTCCTCAACCACCGCCACCAATTTCTCACGCTTTTTGTGTCTTTTGTGCAGTCGGATCAGGAGGACGAATTTGAAGCAAAGACGCAGGTAAGATTCAACAGTCTGTACTTAAATATTAAAACACTTTTAGTTTTATACACTTACACTCTGGAAATATGATTTTTCAAAGTTGTAAATAAAGAGTATTAGAGTATGTTTTGAAATAAATACTTCGATACTGGCCATTTATTGTATAATTATATAATTTCTTTAGTGTACATTGATAAAAAAT
>CM049886.1:355000-362500 GCA_027474115.1 Schizopygopsis malacanthus | reverse complement strand
TGATCGAGCCGCTGGAGCCGGATGAGGTGAGGTCTTCACGAGCCCATGTGTGTGACTTTAAACCAGACGGACCTGACTCGAGGTTAGAGCCGGTGATGGTCTGCCAGCAGCGTCTGTGCTGTAAAACATGACATATTCAGACGGATCAGCAAACAAACACTGCTGCTGTTTATCAGTTCATTCACTTACAATCATTACATTTACTGCTTGTGCACGGACAATTGCATTAAACTGCATCAGTGTTTTATTATGATCATTTTTCTTTTATGACAACAATCATTAGGATATTAAGATCATGTTTCATGAAGATATTCCTACCGTAAATGTCATTTTTGATTAGTAATATGCATGGCTAAGAACATAATTTGACTCCTTGAACCTGGCCGAGCATCGCCGCCACATTACACAGGTCCTCCAGAAGCTCCGCCAGCATCATCTGCTCCTGGAGAAATGCGAATTCCATCGCCCCACCATGCAGTTCCTCGTATACATCATTAGTCAGAATGGAAACCTAATGGAGCAGAGCAAGGTAACAGTCATCAAAGAGTGGCCTCGTCCCCAGACGGTGAAGGAGTTACAGAGGTTTCTCGGTTTCGCAAACTTCTATCGTCGGTTCATCAAGGATTTCAGCCAACATACTGCCCATTTGACGTCTTTACTAAGCCTAAGTCTTTGTCCTGGAACACCAGCACCCACGAAGCATTCGAAGATCTGAAGTCTGCATTCATCACGGCCCCCATCCTTCGCCATCCGGATCTACCAACGGAGTCGGGGCCGTGCTCTCCCAGCACTTCGATGAGCCTCCTCGCCTCCAGCCTTGCGCATACTACTCCAAGAAGCTGTCCTCAGTGGAGCAGAATTATGACATCGGGAATCGGGAGCTACTAGCCATCAAGCTGGCCTTAGAGGAGTGGCGGCACTGGCTGGAGGGAGCCAACCATCCATTCGGGGTAATTATCGATCACAAAAATCTCCAGTATCTCTGTGATGGCTCAATCCATTTGGCAACCTTCCAATTCACCATCACTTACCGTCCAGGGAATCGAAACTGCAATTGATGCACCATTTGAGCCTGAGCCAATCCTCTCTCCAGCCCTAATCATGAGTCCAATTCAATGGAACATCGACGAGGACATCCAAGCCACCACTCTGACCGAACCTGCTCCGCTGGGAGGCCCAGAAGGGAAAATATATGTTCCCACCTCACAACGGCAGTCTCCTTCTGGGCTCGGTTCACCAAGTACCGGGCTCTGGACACCCAGGCAGCCAACGGACCCTCTCGCTCCTCCAACCCCGTTACTGGTGGCCCAGCATGTCCCGTGATGTCTCCAGGTACGTCCGAAAGTTGCTCAGTCTGTGCCCAGTCCAAGACTCCTCGTCACCTCCCCGTAGGTAAGCTCGTGCCCCTACCCATTCCCCAACGTCCGTGGTCGCACATCGGGATCGAATTTGTAACCAACTCGAAGGGAAAGACCTGTGTGTTTGTGACTGTAGATCGCTTTTCTAAAGCCTGTAAACTAGTTCCCCTCTCAGGTTTACCCACAGCCCTAGAAGCAGCGGAAATCCTGCACCCGCAATTCATCTCCCGAGTTTGGAAAGCTCTCGTCAGATTGCTAGGGGTCACTGTGAACTTGTCCTCTGGCTACCATCCCCAGACAAATGGTCAGACTGAGCGCAAGATTCAGGAGCTTGGACGTTACCTCCGGGGATACAGCAACAGGGACCAACACAGCTGGAGCCGCTTCTTCCCTTGGGCCGAGTATGCACTAAACTCCATCGGCCTCACACCCTTCCAGTGCATGCTCGGCTACCTTCCCCTGGTCGGGAGAGCTGTCCGAGGTGCCAGCTGTGGATTATTGGTTCTGAAAGAGTATGGGACTCAACTCACACCCAACTCCAGCGGGCAGTGCGGAGGCAAAAAGGGTTTGTCCGCGCCGCTGCTCCAACCTACCATCCGGGACAAAGGGTCTGGTTGTCCACTAGAGATCTGCGCCTCCGCCTGCCCTGTAAAAACCTGAGTCCCCGCTTCATCGGTCCGTTCCGGATACAGAGGCAGATAAATTAAGTCACGTACCAGCTTCACCTACCACCCAGGTACAGAATCCATCCCACCTTTCACGTGTCACTCCTTAAACCCTTTTCTCCTTCCTTATCAGAGAACCAGACGAGCCTCCTCCTCCAGAAATCCTAGACCAACCATCGGTCTACCAGGTCGAGAACATCTTGGACTCGCGGCGGCGGGGTAGCCGGCTTGAGTACCTGGTCGACTGGGAGGGTTATGGACCAGAGGAGCGTTCCTGGGTGGTCCGGGACGATATTCTGGATCCCATGTTGCTTGAGGACTTCCACCGCACTCATCCGAATCGTCCCACACCCAGAGGCCGTGGGCGCCCCCGCCGCCACTTGAGGGTGTCAGGAGCCACACCTGGGGAGGGGGTAGTGTCAGAGATGTCACATTGCCACAGCCTTCCCCATCACCTAAGTCATCAACCACCACTTACACCAGATCTCCCTCACCTGTGTTCTGATCACCTGCACCTGCCGATCTCCAATCAAGTCTCATTTATAAGCACGCTGCACTTAGTCATTCACTGTCCAGGTCTACCGTTCACTACCCCGAACAGTACCTGACTCACCTGTGCTACTTACCTTCCAGTGTCCCGTTGACTCTCCAGAGATTCTCCCTCGATCCTCCCTAAGTTGTTTCCCCTCGACCTCAGGACTCCTCTGCTCCTGCTATCCTGCAAGGATAAGACCGTTATTACTCTGCCGGACAGTATCAGTATCTTTCACTCACCTGTCTTTACTCTCCACGAAATCCCATCTGCCATTTGACTAATAAACCAGCCTGTGTTTCACTTACCTGTCTGTGACAAGGACAATATTTGAAAATCTGAGGGTGCAAAAAAATCTAAATATTGAGGAAATCACCTTTAAAGTTGTTCAAATGAAGTTCTTAGCAATGCACATTACTAATCAAAAATTACGTTTTGATATATTTACGGTAGGGAATATCTTCATGGAACATGATCTTAATATCTAATGATTTTTGGAATAAAATAATAATGTATAATTTTGACCCATACAATGTATTGTTGGCTATTGCTACAAATATACCTGTGCTGCTTATGACTGATTTTGTGCTCCAATTTTTGATAAATTTCTCAGAAAACAAAACTAATATCTTAAGTCAATTTTGCTTCTCAAGTAGATGTATCTTGTTTCAAGAACATTTTGATATTTTTAATGGAAACAAGACAAAAATACTAAATAGGGCATTCACACAACTCCATAATTTTGACTCTGTTGCTTTAGGTCAAACAGGAAGCAGTGGTGGAGAGACAGGAAGTGGCCGCCGCAGCTCTGGAGCCGCAGGAAGAGAAGGGTGATGTGGTAGGTGATCCATTCCTCCAATGATCTTTGAGCTCCTCATCAGATGCTCATAATCATGATGAATGATGTGAGTCATTGAGCTTCATGGATCAGGCGTGACTAACCGTGCTTTTCCTCCAGTCTGCTAACATGATCTTTGTGTGTTACATGTAGGAGTCTGACGGGTGGGTCATTATAAACAAGGTTCCTCCGTTTGAATCAGATAAACTTCCTCCAGTCCAAGCAGAAACAGTTTCTCGTAAGACACCAGAGACGGTTTCTACCGTAGTACAAGAACAACATCCTCTAGTCGAGCCAGAAAAACCCTCGTCCGTCGTATCCGAAGAGCTTCCTCCAGAAAAAACTCTGTCTAAGATTCCAGAAAAGATTACTACCATAGTGCAGGAGACATTTCTTCCAGAAAAACCTCCTTTGATTGTATCTGACGAGGTTTCTCCGAAGACAACTCCTCCAGAAAAGGTTTCCGCAACAATCCAAGAAAGGTTTGCTCCAGAAAAACAATTTTCCGTCGTATCTGAAGAGGTTTCTCCAAAGAAAACTCTTTCAGAAAAGGTTTCTGAAGCAATTCAAGAAAAGTTTGCTCTAGAAAAACACATTTCCGTTGTATCTGAAGAGGTTTCTCCAAAGAAAACTTCTCCAGAAAAGGTTTCCGCAACAATTCAAGAAAAGTTTGCTCTAGAAAAACACATTTCCGTCGTATCTGAAGAGGCTTCTCCAAAGAAAACTTCTCCAGAAAAGGTTTCTGCAACAATTCAAGAAAAGTTTGCTCTAGAAAAACACATTCCTGTCGTATCTGAAGAAGTTTCTCCAAAGAAAACTCCTCCAGAAAAGGTTTCTGCAACAATCCAAGAAAAGTTTGCTCCAGAAAAACACATTTCCGTCGTATCTGAAGAGGTTTCTCCAAAAAAAACTCCTCCAGAAAAGGTTTCCGCAACAAACCAAGAAAAGTTTGCTCTAGAAAAACACATTTCCGTCGTATCTGAAGAGGCTTCTCCAAAGAAAACTTCTCCAGAAAAGGTTTCCGCAACAATTCAAGAAAAGTTTGCTCTAGAAAAACACATTTCCGTCGTATCTGAAGAGGCTTCTCCAAAGAAAACTTCTCCAGAAAAGGTTTCCGCAACAACTCAAGAAAAGTTTGCTCTAGAAAAACACATTCCTGTCGTATCTGAAGAAGTTTCTCCAAAGAAAACTCCTCCAGAAAAGGTTTCTGCAACAATCCAAGAAAAGTTTGCTCCAGAAAAACACATTTCTGTCGTATCTGAAGAGATTTCTCCAAAAAAAACTCCTCCAGAAAAGGTTTCCGCAACAAACCAAGAAAGATTTGCTCTAGAAAAACAATTTTCTGTCATATCTGAAGAAGTTTCTCCAAAGAAAACTCCTTCTAAGATACCAGTAAAGGTTTCTATCACAATACAAGAACCTTTTCCTCCCAAAAAATCCTATTCTGTCGTATCTGAAGAGGTTTCTCCGAAGAAAACTCCTCCGAAGGTACCAGAAAAGGTCTCTACGGTGGTCCACGGAAAGCTTGAACCCATAAAGGTTCCTTCTGTTGGTGTTTCCGACGACGTTCCACCAAAAGTCCCTCCGAAGGTTCCCGAGAAGAAACACACGGCCAGCTACAGATTCATATCGGCCTCGTCGTCCGGCGCACCTCCAGAAGAGACGCTCGCCGGATCTCAAGAGGGTTTGCGGATCAGCAGATCTTATGAGTCCAGTAAGATGCGTCTGCGCTCTCCGGCGGCTCGAGTGGTAGGATTTCTCCGCGTCTCGCTTCTCCTCGGCCTGGCTTTGAGATCTCAGACGAACTCCGAAGCCAGAGCTCCACACGAGTTCAGTTGTTTTGGTCTGGCTGGAATTCGCTGTCGCTGTTTGTTGTTTTGAGGCTCTTCTCACCGACCCTGAGAGCAGGAGCCCGTTTTCTTCATTGTTTTTGGAGAATGCTGTTGTTGCTTTGCTTTAATCACGACAGCATCTTTATGTTGCGCTCTGGCTGCTGCTGGATTTGAGGGTTTATTCATAAGAGTCTCTTTTGTCTAGCTTTCTTAAGCCAACTTCAAAATTTGTCACAATATTCTGGTCTAGCTTTACGTTTTATTGTGTAAAAACATTCATCACACTGGTTTGAGTTTTGGCGTTTAGCGCCACCAGCAGGTCAGATTGTGCTGCTGCAGTGTGTTTGGTGACGTCGCCACCTGCTGGTCTTTTCCAGCAATGCAATATGCAAGAAAAAAATGTATAATAATTAAAACATGAAAATAAAAACAATAGGCATATACACTACCAGTCAAACGTTTTTGAACAGTAATTTTAATTTTATTTTAAGTCTCTTATGTTTATCAAGCCTGCATTTATTTGATCCAAAGTACAGTACAAATTATAAAATTGTGAAATATTTAGTATTATTTAAAATAACTGTTTTCTAAGTGATTGTGTTAGACTATAATTTATTTCTGTGATCGAAGCTGTATTTTCAGCAGTCTTCAGTGTCACACGATCTTCAGAAATCAGTATAATATGTTGATTTATGATCAATAAACATTTCTGATTATTATTATTATTATTATAAACATTTAAAACAGTATTTGTTTCAAGATTCTGTGATTAATGGAAAAATCCAAAGATCAGCATTTATCTGAAATAATAGGCTTTTGTAACATTATAGCGTCAGCATATTTCTCTTTTGGGGGAAATAAATTATAGAAAACAATTTTTTTTTTTTTTTTATTAAATTAAATTAAATTAATCAAAAGTGATGATGAAGACATTTATAATGTTAAAAAAGATTTATATTTCAGATAAACGCTGTTCTTTTGAACTTTCTTATTCATCAAAGAAACCTGAAAAAGCTGTTTTCAACATAATAATAATAGTTTTTGAGCATTAAATCAGAATATTATAATGATTTCTGAAAATCATGACTGATGCTGAAAATTCAGCTTTGAAATCACAATAATAAATTACATTTTAAAATATATTAAAATAGAAAAATATATATATTTAAATACATATATATTTAAATAGTAAAATTAACAAAATATATATTTAAAAAAACCTTACCGTTCAAAAAAGTTTATTAAATACTTAATAAACAATTTTAATTTAATAAAGCTGGATATACATGTATTATATTAAACCAAAGGCAACATTTACTGTACAAACACTTGTACAAACATTTTTAACCTTTCATATTAAATAAATTGTGAATCTGATCTAAACATTCATAAATCAAGATACATACTTAATATATTAAGTCTTGTTTTCTTTCAAATGTGGTCAAATTTATTGAGTTTATGTTTAAAACGAGAACAAATATATCTTAAACTGAATTCACAGAGAAAACAAGTTGCCATAGACAGATATATTTCTATTTTTAGGCTTAAACAATATTTAATGTCTTATTTGGATTCTCAAATAAATGTTTTTCTTGATTATAAAATGTTTAGTTTGGAGAAAAGACGGAGATAAAAATGCAAAATAATATGAAAATGCTCCATAAGAAAACTCTAATATTTGCAGAACACTTCTTTATAAAAAGGAGCAGTCTTTGTTTGAATATTGTCTTCATACACAGACTAATACAGCTCTTAATAAATCTGCTGCTGAAGCACCAGACAAGAAGCACGTGTACAGCATTCAGTAGCCCTCGCTGCATCAGTGTGTTAGCGCCACCTACGGGACAAACGCTATACATGATCCGTCTCTGACCGAACGCTCACTGTTTGCATGTCACTGCTGTGTTTGGCTCAGAAAGGATTCATGCAGCTGTATTTCCAGCCTATAAGTGAGATATACATGATTATACAGTACAGCAGGTGTTCTCTTATGAATAAGCCCTAAATGAGACCCTTCACTCCTTGAATTACCCAGAATGCTGTGTGTGTGTGTGTGTGAGAGAGAGAGAGAGAGTGTGTTTGTGTGTGAAAGAGAGTGTGTGTGTGTGTGAGAGATAGAGAGAGAGAGTGTGTGTGTGTGTGTGTGTGTGTGTGTGTGTGTGTGTGTGTGTGTGTGAGAGAGAGAGTGTGTGTGTATGTGAAAGAATGTGTGTGTGTGAGAGAGAGAGAGAGAGAGTGTGTGTGTGTGTGTGTGAGAGAGAGAGAGAGAGAGTGT
>CM049886.1:322500-352500 GCA_027474115.1 Schizopygopsis malacanthus | reverse complement strand
TGTGTCTGTCTGTGTCTGTGTCTGTGTCTGTGTCTGTGTCTGTGTCTGTCTGTGTCTGTCTGTCTGTGTCTGTGTCTGTCTCTCTCTGTGTCTCTGTCTATGTCTGTGTCTGTGTCTGTGTCTCTGTCTCTGTCTCTGTCTCTGTCTGTGTCTGTGTCTGTGTCTGTGTCTGTGTCTGTGTCTGTATCTGTGTCTCTGTCTGTCTCTGTGTCTGTGTCTCTGTCTCTGTCTCTCTCTGTGTCTCTGTCTGTGTCTGTGTCTCTGTCTGTGTCTGTGTCTGTGTCTGTGTCTGTCTCTGTCTGTGTCTGTGTCTGTGTCTGTGTCTGTGTCTCTGTGTGTGTCTGTGTCTGTCTCTGTCTGTGTCTCTGTCTCTGTCTCTGTCTCTGTCTCTGTCTGTGTCTCTGTCTCTGTCTGTGTCTCTGTCTGTCTGTGTCTGTGTCTGTGTCTGTGTCTGTGTCTGTGTCTGTGTCTGTGTCTGTGTCTCTGTCTCTGTCTCTCTCTGTGTCTCTGTCTGTGTCTCTGTCTCTCTCTGTGTCTCTGTCTGTGTCTGTCTCTCTGTCTCTGTGTGTGTGTGTTCGACAGACGGTGAAGGGCGGCATCTCAGAAACACGGATTGAGAAGAGAATCGTGATCTCAGGAGATGCAGACATCGATCATGACGAGGTGAGACCTTCACCGAGTCTTTAATACGCTTCCTTCAGGGTCATTCTATCAAATGCTGCTGTTTCCGCACTTTTAAAGAAATTCAAGTATAATTATTCTTTCAGATCAGTTTATGGTGAATTTCATGCTGATATTTCTATAACATCATGGTAATAATGCTGACATTTAAAGATCATCCTCTAAACAAAATATTGTAATGTAAGACTATTAACTTGTGCTTTAAGAGTTTACGTCCTGAAAGAAAGATTAATAAAAATAAATAAATATATTAAATGAGTTGCTGGATTCTAGTTCAGTAAAAGGACTGTATTATCGTAACATACTCAAAGTTGATCAGCTGATGATTTGTTTACAGATGGTGATTTGTAGAATGATCCTGTATGAACTCTAATGACTGGATTCAGCAGTTTGCGTCAATTTTTATCATAATTGTGATAGCAGTAGTTGGGGGCGTGGCCTGTGATTATTTGGGTGTTGAGGGGTGTGTCCTGTGATGGTGTGTGTGCGTGTGTGTGTT
The DNA here is from genome assembly GCA_027474115.1 of Schizopygopsis malacanthus. Lineage (NCBI taxonomy): Eukaryota > Metazoa > Chordata > Actinopteri > Cypriniformes > Cyprinidae > Schizopygopsis > Schizopygopsis malacanthus. The sequence continues at coordinate 351,320 of CM049886.1, read as the reverse complement.
GGGGGCGTGGCTTGTGGTGATGGTGTGTGTGAGGGGCGTGGCCTGTGATGATGATGTGTGTGTTTTGAGGGGGGCCTATGATGGTGATGTGTGTGTTGGGGGGTGTGGCCTGTGATGGTGATGTGTGTGTGTGTGATGGTGATGTGTGTGTGTTGAGGGGCGTGGCCTGTGATGGTGATGTGTGTGTGTGAGGGGTGGCCTGTGATGGTGATGTGTGTGTATTGAGGGGTGTGGCCTGTGATGGTGATGTGTGTGTGTGTGTGATGGTGATGTGTGTGTGTTGAGGGGTGTGGCCTGTGATGGTGATGTGTGTGTGTTGAGGGGCGTGGCCTGTGATGGTGATGTGTGTGTTGAGGGGTGTGGCCTGTGATGGTGATGTGTGTGTGTTGAGGGGCGTGGCCTGTGATGGTGATGTGTGTGTTGAGGGGTGTGGCCTGTGATGGTGATGTGTGTGTGTGTGTGTGTGTGTGTGTGTGGGGGGGGTGGGGATGTGTGTGGCCTGTGATGGTGATGTGTGTGTCCCTGTGATGGTGTGTGTGTGTTGATGTGTGTGTGTGTGTGTGTTGAGGGGTGTGGCCTGTGATGGTGATGTGTGTGTCCTGTGATGGTGATGTGTGTGTGTGTGTGATGGGATGTGTGTGTGTTGAGGGGTGTGGCCTGTGATGGTGATGTGTGTGTGTGTGTGGCCTGTGATGGTGATGTGTGTGTGTTGAGGGTGTGGCGTGGGTGATGGTGATGTGTGTGTGTTGAGGGGCCTGTGATGGTGATGTGTGTGTGTGTGTGTGATGGTGTGTGTGGGGGGGGTGGCCTGTGATGGTGATGTGTGTGTGTGAGGGGCGTGGCCTGTGATGGTGATGTGTGTGTGTTGAGGGGCGTGGCCTGTGATGGTGATGTGTGTGTGTGTGTGGGGGTGTGGCGTGGGTGATGTGTGTCCTGTGATGGTGATGTGTGTGTCCTGTGATGGTGATGTGTTTGTGTTGAGGGGCGTGGCCTGTGATGGTGATGTGTTTGTGTTGAGGGGTGTGGCCTGTGATGGTGATGTGTGTGTATTGAGGGGTGTGGCCTGTGATGGTGATGTGTGTGTCCTGTGATGGTGATGTGTGTGTGTTGAGGGGCCTGGATGGTGATGTGTTTGTGTTGAGGGGCTGTGATGGTGATGTGTGTGTTGAGGGGTGTGGCCTGTGATGGTGATGTGTGTGTGTGTGTTGGGGGTGTGGCCTGTGATGGTGATGTGTTTGTGTTGAGGGGCGTGGCCTGTGAGGTGAGGGGTGTGGCTGTGATGGTGATGTGTGTGTGTGGGGGAGAATGTGTGTGTCGTGGCCTGTGATGGTGATGTGTGTGTGTGTGTTGGGGGTGTGGCCTGTGATGGTGATGTGTTTGTGTTGAGGGGCGGGGCCTGTGATGGTGATGTGTGTGTGTTGAGGGGTGTGGCCTGTGATGGTGATGTGTTTGTGTTGAGGGGTGTGGCCTGTGATGGTGATGTGTGTGTCCATGGTAAGTGGTGGTGCCTGTGATGGTGATGTGTTTGTGTTGAGGGGCGGGGCCTGTGAGGTGAGTGTGTGTGTGTTGACGGAGGTGATGTGTTTGTGTTGAGGGGTGTGGCCTGTGATGGTGATGTGTGTGTGTGTTGGGGGCGCCTGTGAGGAGTGATGCAGGTAAGACCACAGCCAATCACAGCTTGAGTAAACATGGCTGACTGCGAGCTGATTGGCTGCTGTGCTGCGCTTTGGAGCGCTACTATTGGCTGCTGTTCTAACACCGGTGCCGCTTTGGCTGTTTACATCTGCGGACGTCTGACTGCTGCTTTCAGAGTGTGAATTAACTACTCACACCTGTAACAGAATTATATGATACTCGTCTGTGTGAGATCAGGAGCAGATGTAGTTGATCACACTGCGTTCTGCTGGTAGAGAGCGGTACTGCAGATCATTTCCATGAGTCATGTCACCACATGATGACGCTCACTGAGATTAATTGTGTTGACTAACTGTTTACTAATCTGGGCATCCACCAAGAGTTCAATAGCAACAACCCAGGACATCATAGCAACCACATAGAACACCCTAGCAACCACGTAAGAACAGCCCAGGACACCATAGTAACTAACCATAACACCAGAGCAACCACACAGCAACTGCCCAGATCACCCTATCAACACCCAGAACACCCTAGCAACCACCCAGCACAACAAAACAAACCTAGCAACTACATAGTTACCACCCAGAACAACCACCTAGAACACCATAGCAACCCTAGCAACCACCCAGAACACCAAAACAATCCTAGCAATCACATAGTAACCACCCATAACACCCTAGCAACCAACCAGAACACAAAACAACCTTAACGACCACATAGTAACCACCCATAACACCCTAGCAACCAACCAGAACACCACAACAACCCTAGCAACAATATAGAACACCCTAACAACCAACCAGAAGACCAAAACAACCCTAACAACCACATAGTAATGCCCAGTATACCCTAGCAACCATCCTAAACACCATAGCAGCCACCCAAAACACTCTAGCAACAAGCCAGAACACCCTACTGACTACCCATAACACCATAACAATCAAGTAACCACATAGTAACCATCCAGAACACCATAACAACCCTGTAAACCACATGGAAACTGCCCAGTACACCCTAGCAACCATCCTAAACACCATAGCAACCACCCAAAACACTCTAGCAACAAGCCAGATTACCATAGCAACTGTCCAAAACACCAATGCAACCCTAGCAACCACATAGCAACCACCCAGAACACCCTAACGACTACTCAGAACACCCTAACAACCCTGTAAGCCACATGGCAACTGCCCAGTACACCCTAGCAACCATCCTAAACACCATAGCAACCATATAGCAATGCCCTGAAACCACCTGGACCTCTGTCATTGTTGCATGGGAAACACTGCAGCATATTCTGTTATTTGAAATGCATGACGTGTTTGACATCATCGTCGACAGACTCGCGTCAAGCTTTGCTCCTCTGAAGGTTGTTTCTGTTCCTGTTATTAACCGAATGTTCTGCTTTATTGATTTTCAGGATTAACATCATCGTCATGCTTTCTGGAGGAACTCACGTGTTCACGTGGTGGAGAATGAAGGATGCTTCATAGAAATCAACACGGGAACAGCAGCAAACGTCGTCCAACACGAGAAACACACACACACACACACACACACACACACACACACACACACACACACACACTCTCACACACACACACACACACACACACACACACACACACACACACACACACACTCTCACACACACACACACACTCACACACACACACACACACACACACACACACACACACACACACACACACACAAACACTCTCACACACACACACACACACACACACACACACACACACACACACACACACACACACACACACACACACACACACACACACACACACACACACACACACACACACACACACACACAACACTCTCTCACACACACACACACACACACACACACTCTCTCTCTCACACACACACACACACACACACACATGCTTACAGGCGCCGCAATGGATCCCTGTTACTGCATGACAAGGGAACAATTCAGCTTTTTGTGAGGAGACTACGGTATATAGACGTTTTAGTAAATACTACATGAGCGCAGTGTATAGTCAAACCACGAGCGTGTCATACATGCAAAGAAATATAACAGATATCTACATTTATTTATTCTACTGCTCACTTTAAAAAACATTGCGCAATATTTAACTGCGCAAAGATGATCTGCTCACGTTGAATATTACACACGTTATGTAGTTCATGCACTGTTTTTGTTTCTTTTTGAGAACTGTCGCTGGTGAACGTTGAGCTTAGAGGAACGAAACTGTTGTAATGACCCTGAAATATCAATGCCAGAGATCTCCAGCCTTAAACTGTACAGATGAACCCTATGTGTGTGTATGCCCTTGTTTGTTTTCCAACGCAGTGTCATGTGCAGCATCGCCGCCCTGCTGGCTGTTTCACTCTCAAGCAACTCCAATAAAATATCAATTACATTTCTGATCATTTTGCATTGTTTCTATTCATCCCTTTGCATTGAGACATGAATGAAGAGAAAATACATGCATTATAGTGTTGGTTATTATATATCAATCATTTAAGGTTTGATATTTTAAATTATATGTATCATTATTTTGAAATAATTAAAATTAGTACCACATGAAATATTGATTGTGAATGTGTGCGTAACACGGAACTCATTTGGTGATAATAGTCATTCAGAATATGTTATTGTTATTGGTTTTGGGAAACGGTATCATGGTAATCTCATATTTTTGGACATGCGCCAAAGTGTAATCTACCGTAAATACCATATGACCATTAACAAGTACCATGGTAAACAAAAACACTTTTATTATCATCACTGTACCACGATACCACCAAAGTGATAGTCCACCAAGAAATTAAAAATGTGTAATAATTTACACACCATCATGTAATTCCAAACCGGTATGACGTAATTTATTATGCTTAAGTTTCGGGTCCCGTTCACTTCCAAAGTTTTGATTAAAATACTAATGGGACCCAAGTCTGTCTGGTTATATTAGATTCTTCCGAATATCTTATTTTGTGTTCTAATGGAGAAAGAAAGATAATGGATATTTGTATATTTTGGTGTGTACTGTCCCTTTAAGTGTAAATAGCCAATACAATTTCTTATGTTTATATTAATCACCTGTTGCAAACCAAAACTAAGAATCATTAGTTTTACAGAGTTTTTTAGTTCAGTAGGTCAATAAGTGAACAGATCATATTAATCACTGCATTAATCTTGATCCTCAGGTTCGGTTGTAACTGCGGCTCGCGCTCCGTGATTTGCGTAAAACCGTGCCTGCGCATCTCGCCGTGTGCGCTGTTTGCGTAGCCGTGCCCGTGTCTACGTACGCGCTTCGGTCACTCGCTCCTCCGCAGCAGTGTTGCCAAGTCCTCGGTTTTCCCGCGGGATCGGGCTACTTCAACACTGTTGTTACTCACGGGTTAAAGCATCCCCAATAACGTGATATTTCGCATAGACATGTATAGATACCACAATCGACCGCTCCAGATACGTGGACGCGTCCGCCATATTGGAACGGTCAACTTGACGTCATTCACCAATGAATATACAGAACTTGCTGTTGTAGACAGTCAAAGCTAACAGAAAGGAGACCAGGGTTTTATTGAATGGCTGTCAGGAGAGGCTAAACAGCTTAATGAATCCACAGCTAATCTTCTACATGCTAATCACTAAACAATTCTTTTGAATTGAACTATTTTTAGAGTTTACCACAAAAAAGGCACTTATGGGATCCTTAAATATGATTTTCAAAATCCATCTTCACTTGAATTAAGATTCTAATATTTAATTTTGTCACCTCAAAATCAGACGTTTCCCCCTCTTTTTACTTTGAGAACATTCTGCCGTTAAATATAGATTTATAATAATAACAATTATTAGCTATGATACTGTCTTTGAAATCAAATCTTTGCATAGCTATGATAACAAATGCATTGTAAAAAAACGGTTTAATTCTTAAAAAATAGAAAATAACACCGTTATGGAATAAACATATTTCCTAAACTCCTGAAATATTGGCGTATCATATTTTAGAGCAATCAATGCAATTTAGGAAAGAAATCAAACACACTTTAATCATTTAACATTTTCATAATTGTAATTTAATCTAAACTGTAAAAAATCTCAGATTACAGTTACATTTATTTTCTAATTAAATTACGTATGTACTAGTTACTCCCCAACATTTAGCCCCTAAAAAATACTATAGTGATTTATAGTGTTTTTGAACCATACTATAGTAAAGTACTTGAAATAATTTGTTGTGGTATTTCTATTGCTATGGTAATATAACAACTATAATAATATAAACAAATTACTAAGTTTTCTACAACTATTATACTACAATACACTACAGTTTACCGTAGTTCAAAACTAAAGAATACAGTATTTATTACAGTTTATCAGTTCACGATACAGCATTGTGAGGTAAATACTATACCGTATAATACACTTTACTATAGTATGGCTCAAAAACGCGATAGTATTTACTATAAATTACTATTACATGTATATATGTTCCACCAGGGAAACCCCGCCAAAAAAACGACTATTTTACCCCTGGAATGCGGGATGTTTTTGAATATCAATTTGGCGGGATTTATTGTGAAAACCTGGCAACCTCGCGCCGCGCGTCCTTCCGCCTGTGCTCGTCCTCGGCCTCGCACACAACAACAAAGTATTAAATTCTACACTGGCTTTCGTGATATTTAACACACATTTCCCGAGTGTATCACAAGAAAGCACAATAAAGGTAAGAAATATATTTTTGGAGCGGACCGAAGCGGCTGCGGAATTATTGCATAATGTTTTGCGCGGGATGGCTGCGCGCGCCCGGCGCGGGAGTGTTCCTCATGGCCCGCGCAGCTCGCGCCACTAAATCCGCCTCAGCGCGCCGCGGTCTCGTTTACCGAGCGTTCCGGTGCTGATCGACGCTCCGCGGCTCCGCGGGCTCGTCCAGCGAGAAGCGTCGCGGAGATCTCGGCGTTTATTATGTCGATTAAAGCCACCGGGCGGTGATTTATGTGCTAATGCTAAGATTAGCTTCCAGAGAAGCGACGCAGACTAGCGCAGAAACGGCTAAATAGGCGAATCAAACTTCAGTTTGTGGACAAAACGAGATGTTTAGAGACCAAATCAGTCTTTTATTGAGATAAAAACACATCTTGTTTGTTTGGATGTGTTTGAATAAAGTATGATTCGGCGTTTGTGGCCTGTTTCGGTCCATTCAGAACAAACTACAAACATGTGTCCATCAAGGTATCGTCTAAATATGTGTTTTAATGCATTTATTGTGTAATCAAATGTGACCCTGGACCACGAAACCAGTCAGTTTTTTTATTGATATGTGTAACTGTTACATCATCTAAAAGCTGAATAAATAATATTTCCATTGATGTATGGTTTGGACAATATTTGAAAATCTGAGGGTGCAAAAACATCTAAATATTGAGAAAATCATCTTTAAAGTTGTTCTTAGCAATGCATATTACTAATCAATAATTACGTTTATGGTATGAAATGTACTAAATATCTTAAGATCATGGAACATGATCTTAATATTTAATGATTTTTGTCATAACAGAAAAATTATAATTTTGAGCCATACAATGTATTGCTCCATTGTTGGTTATTGCTGCTTATGACTGCTTTTGTGCTCCAGGGTCATAAATATGATTTAAAGATGGCTTAGTTATTATTATAATAATGCATGCACGGACTACATTCAGTCACATAAACATTATTCATAGAGAGACTTCACGACAATCAGTTTATGTATTTATGTGACTAATGTAAACCAAGCTTTGCAATTATTAAATAATCTTAAATGTATATCAAGTATGCATCGTTAATAATAAGTACCATGATTTTTGGCTATGTAAGTTCTGGGGGGGGGGGGGTTGTGTATTTACTGCCGGGTTCTCCTGAAGTGGGCGGAGCTAATGCGCAAACGGCAATCTCATTGGCCGGTGCTCACCTATCATCATCCCTGTTTTGATTTCAGCGAATCAGTTCGAGCGAACGACCTGATTAATATTCATGAACCCAGCAGCTCAATAATCCGTTTATATGGTTATTAATAGTAGAATTCGTGGTAGTTTTGTCATCTTATCAGTATTATTTGTAGTTTTTTCCCTTTTGTTATAGAAACACTAAATGACAAACAATATCTTAAGCACCCCCACCAGTCCTAAATTCAGTCAACATGACAAATATGCATTCATACATGATTATTATAATTACTAAAGTTCTATCATCATATAATGCTAAATTATCATAATATCATATTATAATGCAATTGAATTTGATAGGTGTCTCTCACATTGTCCCACAGAAACATTAAAATAGTGTAGATTAGCGTACAATGTTTTATAATAATAATTTATTATATTTGGTGACCATTTCATTCATTTAACATATTTAATATTGGGGCATCCGAGTTATTTGACATATTTTAACATAAAAAAAAGTAATAATAGTTACTTTTCCTGGTAATTAGTTTATTTTATAAAAACTTGGTTAGTATTTGTGAGAAGTAACTAGTAATATAACTAATTACTTTATTTAAAGTAACTTGTCCAACACTGCACACTATACAATGATTTATTGCATGTCTTTGATTAATTATGAATAGGAAGAGCTTAAAAAAATTGTATATTAAATCGCAATATTAGAGGTAAAAAAATCGTATATTAAATCGCAATATTGGTCAAAACAATCGTATATTAAATCGCAATATTAGTAAAATAAATAGCATATTAAATCGCAATATTGGTAAAACAAAATAGCATATTAAATCGCAATATTGGTAAAACAAAATAGCATATTAAATCGCAATATTGGAAAAAAAAATAGCATATTAAATCGCAATATTGGAAAAAAAATAGCATATTAAATCGCAATATTGGAAAAAAAAATAGCATATTAAATCGCAATATTGGAAAAAAAATAGCATATTAAATCGCAATATTGGAAAAAAAAATAGCATATTAAATCGCAATATTGGAAAAAAAATAGCATATTAAATCGCAATATTGGTAAAATAAATAGCATATTAAATCGCAATATTGTAAATAGCTTATGAAAATCGCAATATTGGTAAAAAAAATAGCATATTAAATCGCAATATTGGTAAATAAAATCGCATATTAAATCGCAATATTAGTAAAAATCGTTCAGTCCTATTTTTGCATTATAATATTTGTATTTATTTAAATGAGAAACCAATCCAATGTATAGTTGACATTTGAGGCTTAACGCTATAGAAAAACGTTTTTCAGCTTGTTTATTTTCACGCGCTTGCGTTAAAAATGGTATAAACATCGTTCAATATAAATTGCGATAATCGTAATTAATAATCGCTATTACAGCTTCGAGCTTAATAATCGACGATTACCGTAATAATCGTACATCACTGTTGATAATACACGGGGCAACTTTTAACTACTTTTAATTACGCAATCGTCTCGTTAAAATATCTACAAATTGATAAAACGGATCGATCTCAATGAACTCGTATGATTCGCAGAGATCGCCCTCCAGCGGCGAACCATTGCAATTAAGAAGTTTTCTAAACGGTTATTACGTAATGAAGCCTCATTTACTAAAATCACGCGACTGCGATTTGATACAACGCGGTGTTTCGAAACGATTGATTCCGGTTTTATGAAACCGCCCATCGTTACCATGTATCATCGGCCTAAAGTAGTAGTTATGATTATGTTATCATATATTATCATTCGATTCCATCGCTATTTTAATGAATTGAAACCATATTTCACGCTCTCCCCGTAGGATCCCGCTCAAGCATGTCCGAAACGGTGAAGTATGTGGACGATGAGCACAAGACCATCTTTCTGAAGCTACTTAACGAGCAGCGCTTGGAGGGCGAGCATTGCGACATCGCCGTGGTGGTAGAAGACGTGAAGTTTAGAGCGCATCGCTGTGTGTTAGCGGCGTGCAGCAACTACTTCAAGAAGCTGTTTAAGAAGCACGAAGTGGACAGTTCGTCCGTCATCGAGATCGACTTCATCCGCTCGGATATCTTCGAGGAGGTGCTGAACTACATGTACACCGCCAGGATCTCGGTGAAGAAGAAGGATGTGAATCTAATGATGTCCTCGGGACAGATCCTCGGCATACGCTTTCTAGACAAACTCTGCTCGCAAAAACGCGACATGTCGCCGGACGAGAAACACGACTCCAGGAATGCAAAGTTCCCATACGATGTGGTTAAAATGGATCCGCCGCTGAGTCAAGACAGCGACGTACAAGTGCTCGGCGACATCGTAGAGGAGCCTCAAGCCGATCACGATTCGGATAAATCGCCGAATAATGCGTTACGAGTCCAGGAGGCCATTTTGAAGGAGCTCGCGCAAGAGGAGGTGCACAAAGTGAGCTGCTACGATCAAGACGTGGAAGCAATGGACGGAGAACCCAAAGAGTGTGCGGCGTTCGCCGAGAGCATGGGCGATGTTAAAGACGAGCAGCCGCCGGGATGGACCACGGCCGCCGCCGATATGAAGTTCGAGTATCTACTCTACGGCCATCGCGATCAGCTAGCGTGCCAAGTTTGCGGAAAGAGCTTCGTCGACGAAAACCGCTTGAGAAAACACGAGAAACTACACTCGGCCGACCGGCCGTTCGTCTGCGAGATCTGCACCAAAGCCTTCACCACTCAGGCGCATTTAAAGGAGCACTTGAAGATCCACACGGGCTTCAAACCGTATCGCTGCGACGCCTGCGGGAAGTCGTTCATCCGCGCGCCGGATCTGAAGAAACACGAGCGCGTGCACAGCAACGAGAGACCGTTTAGCTGCCAGATGTGCGAGAAGGCCTTCAAACACAAGTCGCACCTGAAGGACCACGAGCGACGCCACCGAGGAGAGAAGCCCTTCGTGTGCGGCTCCTGCACCAAGGCCTTCGCCAAAGCCTCCGACCTGAAGAGACACGAGAACAACATGCACAGCGAGCGCAAACAGCTGCAGAGCGAAACCGAGCAGCTCCAGGCCGCAGCCATGGCCGCCGAGGCCGAGCAGCAGCTGGAGTCCATCGCATGCTCATAATTCACATCGAAAATCGTATATAAATCCACGCTTCGTGATTTGTGGATCGATTCTGAGCTTGCTTTTGAACAGTTCTGCACTGCATGCTTTAGAAACAGACTTCCGTAGTGTACTATTTTCACACTATGTACTTAGTATACTAAACATGATTCTTTAGTGCTTCTGAGTGTACTCTGTGACACACCTGAGTGTACTAGTTAATGAAAGAGTGTACTACAAGTCCTGACTAAATACATGTTTTAATAGATACACTGATTTTTTTTAAAGTAAGTGGTTGCAAACTATTTATTTGAGATGCATTTAATTACAAAATATATGTTGAAAGTTAGTCAACTAAATTTGTTTATTTAAATGTAACTGAAATAAATTAATTGCAACTACTTGCCTTTAAAATATTGAGTAAATTAAATTGATTATTTTAGTGTAGTATGTTAAAAGCACATGTGTTCATATTCGTGGTGTCCCCAAATAGCACGGTTGAGTTGGTCTTATGAAGTACTATAGAATCATTTTAGTGTACTAAGTACATAGTGTGAAAATAAAGCACTTTATGAAGTGTACTTTTGTTATTCCACACACACACACACACTACTTGAACATAAAATAATACACACACAGACACACTCACACAGACAGACAGACATATTCACACACACTCTCACACACACACACACACACACACACACACACATATTCACACACGCACACACACACCACTCTCTCACACACACACGCACTCACACACACGCACTCACACACACTCACTCTCACGCACTCACACACTCACGCACTCACACACACACACAGACATTCACACACACACACACACACACACACACACACACCACTTGAACATAAAATAATAATTCATGCATTTAGAAAAGACTGATGTGAATTACAAAGGAGTTCATAGTGAGCTGTGTTTACATTAGCCTCGCGTCATAAAGCCGAGGTTTAATCAGATTTAACCTCTTACACGACACGCGCTCGTCTTCGAGAGCATGAGAGAGAGTTTAAACCCAGATCAGCACACCACTAAACTCAGAATCGATCCAGGAACCACGACACACTCATTTTTTATCTTCTAATCTTAGAACATGATTTACGCTGACTTTCGTGGTTTCTTTTAAATGTTGTACAGTTGATACCAAATGTATTTGAGTATGGCAGCTGACGGACGCTGAGTTGTTCTTGGCCTGCGTGAACCGGACACATGGACGTTTGTGATGGAGCACGCTTCGGGTCAGTCGGTCCATGCGTTTGTGACGCGTCACACATCCAGATATAGTTGCTGTAATTAAAGACTGGTCAATCATTGCTTGTTTGACTCTTGTGCTTTCCTCAGCAGCTGATCGCACGAGTTACTCCAGTCATTTCAACTTTATTACGACCGTCCACTTTAGACTTTCTACTATCTATAGGTGCCTTTGCATCTCCATGTCTACTAACTCTCTGTAGGGTGGGTTTAGGGTTAGTTGACATGTACTCGCAGCGTTTCTCATACTCAGTATGTTAAGGACCCATCAAAATAAAGTGTTAGAAGTCTACTAATGACTGCTATTGATGTAGTTACTGATAGTATAGTGTCTGAGTTTCTCTGGTTAACTGCTGGTTGGTCAAACTAGTTCTTATGATCTCGAATCGAGGCCTGAAATGTTATTAAATCAGAACGAAGTCTTAAAGGCGTGGCGTTAAATATTGCATGTGTTTTTATTGATATCTATAAACATCCTTAAATCAAGATGTTTGACGCAAATATAATGCATTAAATATTTTCTGAGAAATGCAACAAAACTACAGCACAGACATACACACGCAAACACACTACTGCACAAACACACACGCATACACACACTACGCGCGCGCACACACAACACACTACAGCGTGCGCACACACGCATGCACAGACACACATAACATCCAGATATAGTTGCTGTAATAAAACAAAACTACAGCACAGACACACACATATAACACACTACAGCGCGCACACACATGCATGCTCACACTACAGCGCGCGCATAACACACTACAGCGCGCGCACACACACATATCACACTACACACTACAGCGCGCACACGCACACACACACAGCGCACGCATATCACACACACATACAGCGCGCACACACACATATCACACTACAGCGCGCACACACGCATATAACACACTACAGCGCAGACACACATAACACAACAGCGCGCACACACACACAGTTGGTCAAACTAGTTCTTATGACAGTCTAAAAAAGTCTTAAAGCGGTGGCATTAAATATTGCTTATTTAATGTTTTTTTAAATATCTCTAAACATCCTTAAATCAAGATGAATATAACACATTAAATATTTTCTGAGAAATGCAATAAAACGAGTAAATGTCTGTCTGGGGAAATAAAGCTGGTTTGAATTAAGGAACATTTTAAGGCTCATTAGCATATACCTGTTCTCTCTCAATTATAAACTTCATTCAATCAATTTATTATCAAACAATACCTAGATTTAAGAATCTTTAGACAGAAAACAAAGAAACAACCTCAGTTACCATGTGATTAGAATTTACTTCTGTATTCTATTCTAAAGATGGTTTAAAGGTGATTTAGGAGGTCAGAGGCTTCACTAATATTACTTGCTCTTATAATTATCTTCATGGAATCCTGTTAAAATGATTATTTATGCATCACATTATAGCTATTATAAAGATGTATTATTGGTTTGCACGTCACTGGGTTTCCTCTAGTGGAGGGAATCCACAACATGCATGCTTTTACTGTAAAATATGTATTAATGTTATTATTTTCCATGCAATAATCAGAAACCCCCCCTCCAGATGTTTTGGAGATTCGTCGAGGTGGATGAAGGTGAGCGCACGTGCACGAGCTCTTGATGTTCAGGAGCGCACGTGCACGAGCTCTTGATGTTCAGAAGCGCACGAGCTATTGATGTCCAGGAGCGCACGTGCACGAGCTCTTGATGTACAGAAGCGCACGAGCTATTGATGTCCAGGAGCGCACGTGCACGAGCTCTTGATGTGCAGGAGCGCACGTGCACGAGCTCTTGATGTTATATTTATCTTCATGGAATCCTGTTAAAATGATTATGTATGCATCACATTGTAGCTATTATAAAGATGTATTAGTGGTTTGCACTTCACAGCTGGGTTTATTCCAGCAGGTGTCGCTGTGTCTGATTGCGAGAGCAACTTAAGTCCTTTCAGGTGTGACAGGTGACATGCATTCTGTGAGAAGCCCTCAGGTACGTCCCAGTCACTGTAACGCGTTGAGTTCAGACCGGTTCTGCTGCAGGTGCTTGACTACACACTGCTTTACTGTCCTTGTAGAGACTTGTGCAGAAAGCACGGACTTACAGGATGAAGCTGGAAAAGGAGAAACACGACAGAAGGTCAGAAAGAGGTTTAATCATGACTCGAGCAGACAGAGATGTGGCATGTTGACCTGACTCCGATCTTTGGTGTGTCAGAGAGAAGAAGAAGAAGAAGAAGAAAGAGCGAGAGAAGGACGAACACAAGGTACAGTGATCTCGACAGAAGATGATTAATGAAGAGGAGGTGTGTGATGATTGTGTTATTAACAGATGAAGCAGTCAGACAGCCGATCTGGAGTCAGCAGGTGCGTGTGTAACATGCTCAGATAACTGTATCGTTACATTATGAGCGTTATTCCAGAATGTTCAGCATGCATAGAAAAAACATGGCTATGCAAACGTCAAAGTAACGAGCAATTATTTTTTTTCTTAGTAAAATATTTTTTAAAACATGGGAGTGTTACTTTTAAATGTTCTCTGAATGCTCAAAATGTCCTGTTTTTTTCCCTAGTTATGAGATTAAGGAAACATTCAATTTTATTATGTTTTTAACATTATGGGAGTGTTGCTTTAAATGTTTTCTGAACATTCTGAAATTTGTAACATTTACAAAACATTAAATGGACATCCAACTAGACCGTTACGCACACACACTACAATACACATGCGCATGCACAAAACACACACACACACACACACACACTACAATACACATGCGCATGCACAAAACACACACACACACACACACACACTACAGCACGCACGCACACATGCATGCGCAGACACACACACACACACACACACTACAGCACGCACACATGCATGTGCAGACACACACACACACACACACACACACTACAATACACATGCGCATGCACAAAACACACACACACACACTACAGCACGCACACATGCATGCAGACACACACACACACACACACACACACACTACAGCACGCACACATGCATGCGCAGACACATAACACACTACAGCACACACACACTACAATGCGCATGCACAAACACACGCACGCATGCACAAAACACACACACACACACACACTACAGCACACACACATGCATGCGCAGACACATAACACAATACAGCACACACACACATACACATGCGCAGACACACACTACAGCGCGCACACACACTACAGCGCACACACACGCACGCATGCACAAAACACACACACACACACACACACAAACACACACGCATGCGCAGACACACACTACAACACGCACACTACATCACACACACACACACACACTACAGCGCGCACATGCATGCGCAGACACATAACACACTACAGCACACACACACACACACCCACACAAATGCACGCATGCACACACACACACACACACACACACACACACGCATGCACAGACACACACTACAGCACACACAAAAATCCATGAACAAAGTATAAATATTGCATGCTGCTATACATTTTTGAGCGCGTTATTAAAGAGCAGATACGGTTGAATGGAAATGGTTAGCATGCCTGTAAGAGTGTTAGTCCATAACGTTGAGAGAAGCGTGTCGTGTGACGTTCCTGAGTTTCAGCAGCGCAGTGAACAGAGACGCAGGAGATGCCGACACACACGAGGCGAGCGCTCACCTTTCACTTCAACTATATCACAAATACACCTTTCAATCTACACATGTTTCATTTTCCATCTTCATTTTGCAGGATGTCAAAGTAGACCCTGAAGAAAGGCAAGATATCCCAAAGCAATGATAAATATTAGCTGCATGATGAAATAAACTTTCTAAAGGGAGAATATGGAAACGGAGAAATAGTGTACTGTCTCTTTAAATCAGAAATGACGGACAGCAGGAATCCGGTTCTCCAGAAATCAACAACAACAAAGAGAAGGTGTTTGGATTCGACTTTCTTTATACAGCTATATTTGTAGCAATAACCAACAATACATTGCATGGCTCAAAAATATCAAATGTTCTCTTATGAGAAAAATCATTAGGATTTTAAGAGCACATGAAGATATTTACTACCATAAACGTAATTATTGATTAATAATGTGCATTAAGAACAACTTTTAAAGGTGATTTTCTCTATTTCAAAAGTTTTGGCACCCTCAGATTCCATATTTTCAAATATTGTCCAACCCATACATGATTTATCCAGCGTTCATATGACTGGTGTTGTGCTCCATGGTCACGTTTGTGGTGAATATTATTTAATATCTTGTGATTGATTCTCAGACTCGCTGTAAAAGCAGCAAGGAGCGTCATAATCATAAGCAGAAGAGCGAGCGGACTGCAGACTCAAACCAGGTGTGTGTGACCGCAATAACACTAATAATATTAATATATACTCATGTAACTAATAATATTACAGCTACTATCCATAAAACAGCTGATGCCTCGACAAATTTAAATCCAAGAACTCCTAGATTTATTTTCTATCATTTTCACAACGCATATGAAATATGAATATCCTTGCATTCTGCAGATGATGTATTTATGGATTTTGTCAGGAGAGAAGATTTAACCACACGTTGCAAAAAATGATTTTATTAATACTAAATTAAGTCTTATTTTCTGAAATAATAATCAAAATTATATTAGTTTTTGCATAAAACGAGTACAAATATCAGCATCTGTTTGTCCCAACTGTGAGTTTAGTTCTACTTCGAAAACACGTCTACTGCTGTTGAAAAATAATACAACTAAAAAAATGTTTTAAAGAAATAATCACAAAATATGTTATTTTAAATAGTAAGTCCCCTTTATTTGCCAAAATAAAATGTCATTAATTAATTATGAATTAAGTAAATCAGCAGATACTCATAATTTTTGGTATCGTATCGGCAGATACTCGAAAGTTTTGGTATCTGTATCGGCAGATACTTAGAATATTTGGTATCGTATCGGTATCGACAGATACTCGCCATTTTGGTATCGGCAGATACTCGAAAGTTTTGGTATCGTATCGGCAGATACTCGTCATTTTGGTATCGGTAGATACTTAGAATATTTGGTATCGTATCGGTATCGACAGATACTCGTCATTTTGGTATCGGCAGATACTCGAAAGTTTTGGTATCGTATCGGCAGATACTCGTCATTTTGGTATCGGTAGATACTTAGAATATTTGGTATCGTATCGGTATCGACAGATACTCGTCATTTTGGTATCGGCAGATACTCATCATTTTTGGTATCGAGCCAGCCCTAATGCTCTTTATTGAACCATAAATGTTCTTCTTTGGCATCGTGAAGCTCCTGTATTTATAATTTAAATGTTAAATTTTCATTAATTATGAATTAAATCAATGTGTTATGCCTTCATCTGATAACCAGTAAAATTGAAATACACATGAGGGCAAAAAAACATTGGTTACTGTAAAAATTAATAAAAATGTTTGTATGCATTCAAATAAAACACGTCTAACAATAAAACATAAGGTGAGAAACATTTCATTTTTAATAAATTAATGTTAAATTGCATAAGTTTTTAATTAATTAGACATGCTTTTTGATTAATACAATTTAATTTGACCATTAGAAAAAAATTAAATGGAACTTGGGGAAAAGTAATGACTTCATAGGGACCTATATATAATTGCCCCCCCCCCCCCCACCAATGTTCAAGACATGGTTATGGCCTTGATGTTATTGGGGAAGATATGTAACGTTTCCAGAAAGTATTAATATTCCTTTAAAGTGTGAATCTGAGGCACCGGTCCAGATAAAGAAGAAGAGAGCCAAAGATGGAAAGAGTCCAGAGAAAGACGGAGAGAGGGATCCGGCGGAGAAGAAGAGGAAAAACACCGCTTCTGAACACGACCAGAAGAAGAAGAAGAAGAAGGACGAGGAGGAGTCGGAGAAGTGGAAGTGGTACGTGTGCGCTGGTTTCCTTCAGGTAGTCTTTACCGGAGTTCAAGCTCGTGCAATAGACTTAACTTCATTTAAAAATAAACGTAGAGAATAAATAGTCAGAACTAATTAAATCAGATTTATGGAAACTCGTTTTTACCACAGAATTAAAATTTAAAGAGACAGTGCGCCTAATTTACCTCAGAACTGCGTTGGGAAAGTTATTATTATCTGAACGTTGTACAGATCTGTGATGAAAACGACTTTCCGTTAATCTTGTGTTGGGCTAATTTTGTTTTAATTTCTTTCATTTAGAGTTCGTTACAGAGTGAATTCCTGTTTGTGAATATCGAATTGCATTATATACATGTGCTATTATTGCACTTTTAATTTATAAAAATGAATATAGTAATATATTTTTATATAATAGTGATTGAAGCATTGACTGTAAAAAAGAAAAAATGGACGTGACGTCACCTGTCGGTTTTTGAAGCTGAAAGTGGGCGGAGCCATCTTGGCAGCGCGTCACTCCCGGCTAATCAATAATGGGTAAAAAGACAGGAGGTGGGAGGAGCTGGTTGCTGAAACCACGCCCACCTAGTGCGGCAGCGCAATCCACCTGTCACTCAAGTGACCACGCCCTTAATTATGCAGAACTTTAAGGCTTAATATAATTTAAACGGATGAGTTATAAAAAATCCCCCCCCCCCTCTCAAAGTTATCACGAAGGGGAAAAATAGCGATATAGACCAAAACCACTTTTGTACCAGGATGTAAACTATGGGATTGACTCCATTTTGGAGCTAGTCGATGAATTAGTGTTAGTCGCGTCCGTGTCGGCTTCACGAGAGCGAGCGGGAGGTTGCCGCTTGACGTAACGTGCGCGGAGCAGTAATCAGCTGTGATTGGTCGGACACGCACACGCCGCACACTCCCGGAAGCGCGTCGGTGTCGAGAGTGCGCATGCGCACACGAGCACATGTCTGTCCGTCTGCAGGGAATGAAAACATGTTCGCGGTTCATTTGGCGATTCATTAATATTTCAGCGGGACGTAATAACGTTTCCTCTGTCAGATATTATTATGCAGGAGCCGCTGCCGCCAAAACTAGGTCAGCTCGCGACTTTAAACATCATTTCACACGAGTTCAGACCCTTCCAGATTCATATTCATGAGTAATATTAATAATTATCAGTGTTATCACGCCGCGTTTGTGACCCGATGCTCGCTGCATAACTATAAAATAAGTCATAATTTATATAAATTATTTTTTTCTTACATGCTGAACTTCACTTTAAACAAAACTATTGTGTAATAAGTTCATATTATGTTAACCTGGACTCTTGAAAATGATTAAGATGTAATTTATCAAAAAATATGAATTTATGATTATTATTAAACCTAATTAATAGTGCTGTCAAACGATTAATCACATCCAAAATAAGTTATTGTTTACATAATGTGTATTTATTATAAATACAAACACATGCATGTTTATATTTAATATTTTTTATATATTAACTATATAATGTAAGAATATGAATGTATAAATATACTGTATGTGTATTTATATATACATAATAAATATTCACAGTACATAATGTAAACAAACCTTTTATTTTAGATGTGATTAATCACGATAATTAATTGTTGATTTTAATCATCATTAATGCATGATTTGTATATATTTATTAAACTAGCATAAGTGTTTGAAAAGCTTGAATCTGCAGATATAGCTGCTGTGCATTATATTGACTGTTATTGTTGTTGTTTGTTCAGGTGGGAAGAAGGAAAGTCATCAGACACTCAGAAATGGAGAAGTTTGGAGCATAAAGGACCATATTTCCCCCCCGAGTACGAGCCGCTGCCGGATGATATCTGCTTCTATTACGCAGGTAACGGTTATTGATAGAGATTCATACGCTACAGGATTCACAGAAACAGGAACACAATACATCACTCATGAAACGAAGCTCTACTGGAGACTATAGAGTTATTGTTCAGTGTTAATGTTACATCAGATGACCGGATTTCATGAAGGGTGTGTGTGTGTGGTGTGTGTGTGGGACACGTGTGTGACGTGTGTGTATGACATGTCTGGGTGTGTGTGTGACGTGTGTGTGTGTGTGGTGCGTTGGTTGCGTACGGGTGTGTGTGTGTGTTCAGGTCAGCTGGTGAAACTCAGTCCTGCTACGGAGGAGATCGCCACCTTCTACGCTAAGATGCTGGATCACGAATACACCAGTAAAGAAGTGTTTCAGAACAACTTCTTCAGCGACTGGAAGGAGGTCAGAACAGCGTCTGCTATTAGAGAATTATTAAACATCATAAGTTCAATTTTATTTGTAGATTTTCTGTTTCCACCTTAAATTAAAATTGTATTTTAAATAAAATCATTGTATTTCTAAGTTTCTTTGGATGAGTGTGTGCTTAATTAATAAATGAGAAATTTTTATTTTTATTTTAGTGCTTCAATTTGAGCTAATGTTTATTTTATTTAAAGTAACGACATTGTTGTAATTTATTTTAATTTAGTTTTTAGGACTTCATGTTAAACTAGCTGAATAAATAATTTAGTTTTTATTTATTACAGTTAATATTTATTTCAAGTTATGCATTTTCATAAAAAAAATTAAGCTATTTTAGGACCTAAGTTAACTCTAGGTTAGTACTTAAAAAAAAAAAAAAAAATTGTAAATATTTAATTTCAGTTAATGTCACTTATTTCAAGAATAGTGTGTGTAATTTTTAAACTGTGTTTAGGTAGTTGCTGATGATGAATAACCCTGAGTGTAGAGCAGAGTGTGGTCAGATGTGCATCATGTGATGAATGAACAGAATTGAGTCGAGTTGTTGTTTAGGAAATGACTGAAGACGAGCAGAAGCTGATCGAGACGCTCTCCGAGTGTGACTTCAGTCAGATCCAGAAATATTTCGTGGAGAAGTCGGAGGAGCGTAAGAACATGACGAAGGAGGAGAAGCAGGTGCGTCTGGATCTCTGGGCTCCTGTTGATCTGCTGGACGTCAGTCTGACTCTAGATGTGTCTCAATCAGGTCCTGAAGGAGGAGTCCAGCCGGCTGATGGAGGAGTACGGCTACTGTCTGCTGGACAGACACCGCGAGAAGATCGGGAACTTCAAGCTGGAGCCGCCGGGTCTGTTCCGCGGCCGAGGAGAACATCCCAAGATGGGCAAACTGAAGAAACGCATCCAGCCGGAGGACGTGACCATCAACTGCAGCCAGTGAGAGAGTCGCACACAGACGCTCACACAGACGCTCACACAGACACAGACGCTCACACAGACGCTCACACAGACGCTCACACAGACACAGACGCTCACACAGACACAGACGCTCACACAGACACAGACGCTCACACAGACACAGACGCTCACACAGACGCTCACACAGACACAGACGCTCGCACAGACACAGACGCTCGCACAGACACAGACGCTCGCACAGACACAGGCGCTCGCACAGACACAGGCGCTCGCACAGACACAGACGCTCGCACAGACACAGCCGCTCGCACAGACACAGGCGCTCGCACAGACACAGGCGCTCACACAGACGCTCACACAGACGCTCACACAGACACAGACGCTCGCACAGACACTCACAGACGCTCGCACAGACACTCACAGACGCTCGCACAGACACAGGCGCTCGCACAGACACAGGCGCTCGCACAGACACAGGCGCTCGCACAGACACAGGCGCTCGCACAGACACAGGCGCTCGCACAGACGCTCTCACAGGCGCTCGCACAGACACAGACGCTCACACAGACACAGGCGCTCGCACAGACACAGGCGCTCGCACAGACGCTCTCACAGACACAGACGCTCTCACAGACACAGGCGCTCTCACAGACACAGGCGCTCGCACAGACACAGGCGCTCGCACAGACACAGGCGCTCGCACAGACACAGGCGCTCGCACAGACACAGGCGCTCGCACAGACACAGACGCTCGCACAGACACAGACGCTCGCACAGACACAGGCGCTCGCACAGACACAGACGCTCGCACAGACACAGACGCTCGCACAGACGCTCGCACAGACACAGACGCTCGCACAGACACAGACGCAGACACTCATGCAGACGCTCAGACGCTCGCTCGCAGACGCTCGCTCGCAGACACAGACGCTCGCTCGCAGACACACACCGAGACGGACACACACACACTCAATAATAATAATTACAATAATATGATTCATTAAAATATGGTTTAAGAAGAATTACACAACGAAGGGATTTTCTTTTAATTAGTGTTGAAACCTTTACAGCAAAACAAATTAGGGCTGTAAAAAATGAATGTAAAATAAAAATTCCACATTCAAATGCAAAAACACTGCATTTCGCAAAATCACAATTATTCTAATAAAGTCAGAATAGTGAGTATATCTTGCAATTCTTCTAAAAAAAACTTGTTTCCATAGATTTCTCAGAGCCCTGTAATTTATTTAAATTACGTTTTTGTGAATTCTGTTATTTAGACATCCTTTTTAATGATTCAATTTAGATTTAAACATTATAACAGAATCCAGAGTTTAGAGAGAAGTGGCGCTGAGGTGTTTGGTTTCTCCGATCGCTCCTGACGTCTGGTTTTCTCTCGGCAGAGACTCGAAGATCCCGGCGCCCCCTGCAGGCCACCGCTGGAAGCGCGTGCAGCACGATAACACGGTCACATGGCTGGCGTCGTGGCTGGAGAACATTCACGGACGACCCAAATACATCATGCTGAACCCCAGCTCCAAACTCAAGGTGCGTCTGCGCTCCATTCCTTCAGAAAACAAGAGTATTATGCTTACGTATTGTGTGCTTCTTTCAAGCAACTTTCAGTTTTTGTTCTGAAAACAAGACAATAATTCCTACTTGTCTAGAAAATCCTTCTTGATTTAATTTGTTTAGATATTTTGGCAAGACAAAAGTAAGAAAAGCATTTTTTTTGCAGTGTAGCTTTAAATATGCAACTTAATAAATATTTATAATACAACTTAATATACTATTTGTGTTAAAATTGTACATGGTCCCTTTTCAAATATATTTTTTTAATAATAGATGGTTATAATTGTGACATTAAACATTTGGGACGTACTTACACGTGTTTGGGTTGCAAAAAATGATTGTATTTATTTTGTCTTGTTTTAAATGTCTAAACATTCTTGCATCAAGATGCATTACTTGGCAAGACTTAAGATATTAGATTTGTTTTTTGAAAAAAATATAAATTTTATAAGCATTTGCTTAAAGCAAGGCCAATGGTGCACGACAAATCTTAATTTGATTTATACTAGATTATTTTGCTTATCCCATTTGCTGATATTTTAGCTCGTTTTAAGCAAAAACCAACATAATATTGATATTTGTTTCAGAAAATATGACATATCTGAAGTCAAGTAAATTCATCTTGGTTTAGTATAAATATCTAAGTAAGAGAATAATGTTTTGCATTGTTGATAGCAAACATACTGCTGTCCTTTCTCTTCTAATGCAGCATCTAGTCAACTAATTATATAATAATTAATGATATGCAAACATGCACTAAAGCTGATTGTAAAGGGCTTTTTGTGTACAGCAATACACAAAGCGCTAGTTACATTTTTGTCGATAACGATAGTTCCGCCGATCAATTATCGGTGTCGATTAATCGGGAAAATCGATTAATCGGTTGACCTCTAACGAGGAAGGTGATGATGACTGTCGTCCTCTGAGGAAGGTGATGACTCGGTCGACCTCTAACGAGGAAGGTGATGATGAGGGTCTGTGTTCAGGGCGAGAAGGACTGGCAGAAGTACGAGACGGCGCGGAGGCTGAAGATGAAGGTGAACTCCATCAGAAAACAGTACAGACGCGACTGGAAGTCCAGAGAGATGAAGAGCCGACAGAGAGGAGTCGCCATCTACTTCATCGACAAGGTCACGCTCTCTCACTGCTGATCATTTAATTACAGAAAACATAGTTCATTAATGCCCAGACCTGTCTCAGATCTCACCCTGATGCTGATGATCATGATGCTGCACGACTGACTGTGTGATGAAGCGGTTAAATGAGCCTAAAATTCAAGATATGCGCGCAAAAATATTTATATTCTTATATTTAGTTTAGCAATATCACACCAGCAAGAGTGCTGTTTTTCCCCAAAATATCTACTCCACTGCAAATATGAGATTTATTTCATACAAGAAGTTAATGTTGTTACACTTTAGTCTGTTGCTAGTTAAAATAGTTCCGAACAAGTCTCTGATCAACACATTAATTAATGAAAGAATCAGTTGAATGAATGATTCAGTGACTCATTCTTAAAGACCGTTTCACATCTGAATTAATTTAATTGGAACGACTCGCTCATTAAGCCACCTGCTGACCATTTTAGTTTCATCTTTAGTATATAGTCATTTTTGATATTTCAACATGTGTAACATAAAATACTGATTTATTTCCATTATTTATGCAATGTTGAATACAATACGTGTCCCTGGAGCACAGACGCAGTCATAAGCAGCACAGCTATATTTTATTAAGATTAATTGATTGGCCTGTCATGTAATTAATTAGATAACGTTTAAAGTGCCCCTATTATGGGTTATGAAAGTTTCGTATTTTGGGAGTTCCCAACAACAGGTCATGCAAGGTCAAAAAACACTTTTATTGTTTTATTATATTTATTATATGCATTTATTACATTATTTGCTCAACGACTCCCAAACGATTCATTTTTCCAAACCCCTCCTTTGTGTGACTCTAATCTGTGCTGATTGGTCGATTTCATTTAAAGCAGAGCTCAGTGTTACTTTGTGTACAGCGTTACCGTGGAAACAGATATTTGTAATACTGCAAAAAGTGGGCGGGAATATGCTAATGTTTCATGTTGATGTCAAACAGGGATTCGTTTTAAAAATGACACGTTTCAATGATTCAGAGTCGACTCTTTCTTTTGAGAGACGATACATTTATACACGGAGCACTTTCAGATGTTTTCATTCACTTACACACTGCATGGAAGCTCATTTTCACTTTAATCGCTTGACAGCCCTGGTGTGTGTGTGTGTGTGTGTGTTCAGCTGGCGCTGCGAGCGGGGAACGAGAAGGACGAGGATTCGGCTGATACGGTGGGCTGTTGCTCTCTGCGAGTCGAGCACATCACGCTCCACCGGCGTCTGGACGGAGAGGAACACGTCGTGGAGTTCGACTTCCTCGGAAAAGACTCCATCCGCTACTACAACAAAGTGCCAGTGGAGAAACAGGTCAGACCGCTTTTTCTAGAGACGTGATTGTATCGGCTGTGTGTAAGTGTGTTGTGATTGTATCGGCTGTGTTTGAGTGCGTCGTGATTGTATCGGCTGTGTTTGAGTGTGTCGTGATTGTATCGGCTGTGTTTAAGTGTGTCGGGATTGTATCGGCTGTGTGTAAGTGTCATGATTGTATCGGCTGTGTTTGAGTGTGTCGTGATTGTATCGGCTGTGTGTAAGTGTCATGATTGTATCGGCTGTGTGTAAGTGTGTCGTGATTGTATCGGCTGTGTTTGAGTGTGTCGTGATTGTATCGGCTGTGTTTGAGTGCGTCGTGATTGTATCGGCTGTGTTTGAGTGCGTCGTGATTGTATCGGCTGTGTTTAAGTGCGTCGTGATTGTATCGGCTGTGTTTAAGTGTGTCGTGATTGTATCGGCTGTGTTTAAGTGTGTCGTGATTGTATCGGCTGTGTTTGAGTGCGTCGTGATTGTATCGGCTGTGTTTGAGTGTGTCGTGATTGTATCGGCTGTGTGTAAGTGTGATGTGATTGTATCGGCTGTGTGTAGTGATTGTATCGGCTGTGTTTAAGTGTGTCGGGATTGTATCGGCTGTGTTTGAGTGTGTCGTGATTGTATCGGCTGTGTTTAAGTGTGTCGTGATTGTATCGGCCGTGTTTGAGTGTGCCGTGATTGTATCGGCTGTGTTTAAGTGTGTCGGGATTGTATCGGCTGTGTGTAAGTGTCATGATTGTATCGGCTGTGTTTGAGTGTGTCGTGATTGTATCGGCTGTGTGTAAGTGTCATGATTGTATCGGCTGTGTGTAAGTGTGTCGTGATTGTATCGGCTATGTTTAAGTGCGTCGTGATTGTATCGGCTGTGTTTGAGTGTGTCGTGATTGTATCGGCTGTGTTTGAGTGCGTCGTGATTGTATCGGCTGTGTTTGAGTGCGTCGTGATTGTATCGGCTGTGTTTAAGTGCGTCGTGATTGTATCGGCTGTGTTTGAGTGTGTCGTGATTGTATCGGCTGTGTTTAAGTGTGTCGTGATTGTATCGGCTGTGTTTAAGTGTGTCGTGATTGTATCGGCTGTGTTTGAGTGCGTCGTGATTGTATCGGCTGTGTTTGAGTGTGTCGTGATTGTATCGGCTGTGTGTAAGTGTGATGTGATTGTATCGGCTGTGTGTAAGTGTGTCGTGATTTGTATCGGCTGTGTTTGAGTGCGTCGTGATTGTATCGGCTGTGTTTGAGTGTGTCGTGATTGTATCGGCTGTGTGTAAGTGTGTCGTGATTGTATCGGCTGTGTTTAAGTGTGTCGTGATTGTATCGGCTGTGTTTAAGTGTGTCGTGATTGTATCGGCTGTGTTTAAGTGTGTCGTGATTGCATCGGCTGTGTTTAAGTGTGTCGTGATTGCATCGGCTGTGTGTAAGTGTGTCGTGATCGCATCGGCTGTGTTTGAGTGTGTCGTGATCGTATCGGCTGTGTGTAAGTGTGTCGTGATTGTATCGGCTGTGTTTAAGTGTGTCGTGATTGTATCGGCTGTGTTTGAGTGCGTCGTGATTGTATCGGCTGTGTTTGAGTGTGTCGTGATTGTATCGGCTGTGTTTAAGTGCGTCGTGATTGTATCGGCTGTGTGTAAGTGTGTCGTGATTGTATCGGCTGTGTTTGAGTGTGTCGTGATTGTATCGGCTGTGTTTGAGTGCGTCGTGATTGTATCGGCTGTGTGTAAGTGTGTCGTGATTGTATCGGCTGTGTTTGAGTGTGTCGTGATTGTATCGGCTGTGTTTGAGTGTGTCGTGATTGTATCGGCTGTGTGTAAGTGTGTCGTGATTGTATCGGCTGTGTGTCGTGATTGTATCGGCTGTGGTTAAGTGCGTTGTGATTGTATCGGCTGTGTTTGAGTGTGTCGTGATTGTATCGGCTGTGTTTGAGTGTGTCGTGATTGTATCGGCTGTGTGTGAGTGTGTCGTGATTGTATCGGCTGTGTTTGAGTGCGTCGTGATTGTATCGGCTGTGTTTGAGTGTGTCGTGATTGTATCGGCTGTGTGTAAGAGTCGTGATTGTATCGGCTGTGTGTAAGAGTGTCGTGATTGTATCGGCTGTGTGTAAGTGTGTCGTGATTGTATCGGCTGTGTTTGAGTGTGTCGTGATTGTATCGGCTGTGTGTAAGAGTCGTGATTGTATCGGCTGTGTGTAAGAGTGTCGTGATTGTATCGGCTGTGTTTAAGTGTCGTGATTGTGTCGGCTGTGTTTGAGTGCGTCGTGATTGTATCGGCTGTGTTTAAGTGCGTTGTGATTGTATCGGCTGTGTTTAAGTGCGTTGTGATTGTATCGGCTGTGTTTAAGTGTCGTGATTGATTGTGTTAATGTGATTCACTCGCAGGTTTTCAAGAATCTGAAGCTGTTCATAAAGCATAAGGATCCAGAAGATGATTTATTTGACCGAATTACAGTACGTATGTTTGTATCACTTTCACGATTAAACAATCACCAGTTATTTAATTAATATTACATAGTTTTTTTTCTTTTCTTTAGTTTTTCAGTTTTAATTTTAGTTTTTACTAGTGCTGTCAAACAATTAAATCACATGCAAAATAAAAGTTTTTGTTTACATAATATATGTTTGTGTACTGTGTATATTTATTATCTATATATAAATACACACATACAGTATATATTTTGAAAATATTTACATATTTATATTCATATATGTATATTATAAATATATTTAATATATAAACGTAACATTTTTCTGAAATATATACAAGCATGTGTGTTTATTTATATATACATAATAAATATACACCGTACACAAACATATTACGTAAACAAACTTTTATTTTGGATGTGATTTAATTGTTTGACAGCATTAGCTTTTAGTGTACTTTATTTTTATTTATAAATGCATTATTTTATTACATCAACCTAAACTTAATAAAAATTAGATGTTGCATTGGAAACTAACTTGAATAGAAAACATTTTGTTACTTGAAATATTTAAGTTTATGCCTTTTTTAATGTTTGCGACTGAATCACGTGTTCATGATGGTTTGGGTTCTGTTGTGTTCAGACGGTCATACTCAACAAAACCCTGAACGAGTCCATGCCCGGCCTGACGGCCAAAGTGTTTCGAACCTTCAACGCCTCGACCACGCTGCAGGACCAGCTCAACAAACTGACCACAGGTGCGTCTGACCCACGACCTCTGACCCCACCTGGAGCATTTGAGTTTGATTATATCAGAAATTATAGACCTGCATCTTGGTAATGTTCATAAAGCGGTTAATAACGCGCGTGTGTGGTGTTTCAGAGGACATGACGGTGGATGAGAAGATCCTGTCGTATAACAGAGCGAACAGAGCCGTGGCCATCCTCTGTAACCACCAGAGAGCAGCACCCAAAACCTTCGAGAAATCAATGCAGCTGCTGCAGGAGAAGGTGTGACGCGCACACACACACACACACACTAATACACACACACTCTCACTCACACACACACACGCTTGCGCATGCACACACGCTCGCTCACACACACACACTAATACACTCTCACTCACACACACACGCGTGCGCACGCACACACGCTCGCTCACACACACGCTCGCTCGCTCACACACTCACTCACTCACTCACTCACTCACTCACACACACACACACGCTCGCTCACATACACGCTCACACACACACTTACACACTCTCTCACACACACACACACTCTCTCTCTCACACACACACACA
>CM049886.1:315000-317500 GCA_027474115.1 Schizopygopsis malacanthus | reverse complement strand
AGATCAGGATTAGAGTCTCTGAGAGGAACGGAGGGAATAATAAGCAGTGTGTCGTTCATCTTTCTCTACTGTACGAGTGTTACTGTAACACAGCTGCTGTCCAATCAAGACTTGAGTCTCCTCATGATTTATTAATTTGAGAGATATCAATCAGTGTTACAGAAACCTCTGAAAGTGCTTTTTAACGACACTTTCTGCTTCATCTCATTTAGAGACGAAAACTACCACCTTTTACAAATCAGACTTTTTATTTATTATTTTATTACTTATTCAATTTTAGTTTATTCTATATATAATTATTGTTATAGTTTTTTTTAACAACACACTCAGCTAAATCATCTGTCGGATTATATAGTAAAATAGTTTCCGGAGGTACTATTTTATTTATTAATTTTAGTTTACATTTTATTTATCTTATTATTATTTTATTTATTTGTATTATATATTTTTTTAATGTATATGTATGTGTTTTTTCTACATATCATTATTTATTTTTTTACATTTTTTATATATATATATATATATTATATATTTTTTTATTTTTTATTATTATGAATTTACAGATGTGGTTAATTAGTCAAGATGGCAATTAAATTCTGTGGCTGTATTTTGGCTGCACTGAATCTCGCTCGGATCGGACTTTCTCTCGGATAACAATACTCAGTGTTTTCCTAACATTAATTCAAAGCCTCCAGTTTTTAACTTCTCCTGGTTGTGAACGTAAAGAGAACATTCCATCGTTTTGTGATCCTTGTCTCTCATGTGGAGTCGATGAGGAGCGGATGAATGCAGCGGCTCTCCTTCATCTGGAGTCGGACACAAACAAACAAAGCTGATTTATTCAGAGGAACCGAGAACAAACACTGACTTCATTCCGCTCCACATGAAACACACACTTAGAAATAACGGTGCTTTGGATTATTAAAGGAATAGTTTCAAAAATGGACTTGGCTGAAAATTCATGATCATCTGAAACCAGGTTGAGTTTGTTTCTTCAGGTTTGGAGAAATGCTCTGCAGTGAATGGGTGCCATCAGAATGAGAGTCAATGGATGCGCTGCAGTGAATGGGTGCCGTCAGAATGAGTCAATGGATGCGCTGCAGTGAATGGGTGCCGTCAGAATGAGAGTCAATGGATGCGCTGCAGTGAATGGGTGCCGTCAGAATGAGTCAATGGATGCGCAGTGCAGTGAAATGGGTGCCGTCAGAATGAGAATGTCAATGGATGCCTGAGAGTCAATGGATGCGCTGCAGTGATGGGTGCCGTCAGAATGAGTCAATGGATGCTCTGCAGTGAATGGGTGCCGTCAGAATGAGAGTCAATGGATGCTCTGCAGTGAATGGGTGCCGTCAGAATGAGAGTCAATGGATGCGCTGCAGTGAATGGGTGCCGTCAGAATGAGTCAACGGATGCTCTGCAGTGAATGGGTGTCGTCAGAATGAGAGTCAATGGATGCGCTGCGGTGAAAGGGTGCCGTCAGAATGAGTCAATGGATGCACTGCAGTGAGCGCTGCGGTGAATGGGTGCCGTCAGAATGAGAGTCAATGGATGCTCTGCAGTGAATGGGTGCCGTCAGAATGAGAGTCAATGGATGCGCTGCAGTGAATGGGTGCCGTCAAATGAGAGTCAATGACTCATCCTGATCTCAGATGATATTTTTGGGCATATTCTAATTTTGTCTGAGCTATTTTTTAAGGTTCTTGTCTCTAAGAAAGCTCGGTTGTTTTAGGAACGGATCCCTGAGCGTTTGTGGAAGCCAGAAACACATCTCCTATTGCATCGCTCCAAGAGTTTAGACTGGCTGATCACTCCGGGGTTTATTCCAAGATCCCAAAGGTGCCAAATTCAGCTGGCGAACAGATTCCTTTCTCCAAAACTTCATCTAAAATCAAATCAAATGTTCCTCCGCAGCTTTCTCTCGTCAAGGACAAGCACGCCTCGTCAAATGAGTTCCTTTAGATGCACTGAAACAGATTGACCTCGCAGCTTCTAATTCTCCGTTTGCCTCGACTTCATCTTGCTTTTGCATTTCTAGGGCGCTCGATGCTCTCCGCAGCTAATCAGTCTCCGAACAAGGATTTCTCCCGCTGTTTATCCTGCGGATTAGTCCATCCGAACAGAACTCATCTGGGTTCGTCTTCAATGAGCTTTACTGTGCAAATGAGGCGTGCATTTATCAAACTAAAACCTTTTGTGCCGCCTCCAGACCTTATAGACCGTTCAAAAGTTTGTGAACCCCTTGCAGAATCTGTCAATTTAATCTTAACAAAGAGAGATCATACAAAATGCATGTTGTTGTTTTTTATTTAGTACTGATATTTTGAATAAAAGGTTAATATGTTTAGCCCACAAGACAGGAAAAATAGCAGATATTATTAAAATAACCCCGTTCTTAACACTGTGTGTGGATGATCCACGACTGGTTTTTGTTTTGTGACGGTTGTTCATGAGTCTCTTGTTTTGATCTCAGTTAAACCGTTCAGAACAAACAACCGGGACA
>CM049886.1:302500-310000 GCA_027474115.1 Schizopygopsis malacanthus | reverse complement strand
AGTTGGCTAATATTTTTTTTTGTAATTTTGTACCTAATCGAAATAACCCAACTGCAGTTTGATTGAAATTAATTGGAATGCACGATTAAAAAAATAGCTTGTTATCTGTTTTTGCAAACACACACACACACACACACACACACACACACACTCACACACACAGACACACACACACACACACACACACACACACACACACACACACACACACACACACACACACACACACACACACACACACACACACTCAGACAAAGACACACACACACACACACACACACACACTCAGACAAAGACACACACACACACACACACACATACACACACACTCAGACACACACACACACACACACACACACACTCAAGGTCAAGGTCAAGGTTTCTTTATTTGTCACATGATAAATTATACAGGGTATAATCAAAAGTGAAATGTAGATCAAATCAGGTCCACTCAGTGGACAGTGCAAAGAATAAAGACACACTCAGACAAAGACACACACACAGACACACACACACACACTCAGACAAAGACACACACACAGACACACACACACACACACACACACACATGTGCTACACACACACACCTAAACTTAGCACAGGAGTGCAGGTACAAAGACACTGACATAAATCACACCTACCCACACAGTGTCCTCACCACATAAACATGCACACACACACAGACAAAGACACACACTCAGACAAAGACAGACACACACACACACACACTCAGACAAAGACAGACACACACACACACACACACACACACACACACACACACACTCAGACAAAGACACACACACAGACACACACATACACACACTATATTACACTCACTGTATATATTAGGGGAACTTACCATTTAACAGGTTTTTAACTGTAGCATTTTCACAGATTTTTACCGTTTAAATCACTCGTCTTTTTTTTTATGTGCAGCTTTGCCAAAATGTGTACAGCTGGCAATAACACTGAAAGGACAAAAATGTCCAAAAGGTGTCACGCGGGTTAAAGCTTGTGTTGTGGTGATTGCAGCTGCGAGGTGCGACCCGGTCCGGAGTTCCTGACCCGCTCCTACCGCTTCTTCCCCGACGGCAGCTTCCAGGCGCTGCAGTTCTTCTACCAGGACCCTGCCTGCAGCGAGCCCAGCTCCAGCCTGCTGATCCGGGGCAGCGTCCGGCCGCTGCGGGGCTCCTGGCTGGTGCGCGGAGGAACGGTCAGCGAGGTGCATGTGAGCCGTGTCCAGCTGCGGTGCCTGCAGACGACCTGCGACCCGGATCCGGACCGCAGCATGCAGGAGCTGACGCTGATGCGCCTGGAGCTCGGGGCCGAGGAGCTGTTCCTGGGAGACGTTCACACGGAGCGCGCTCAGAGGAGCCTCCACCAGCCCGCGGGTTACCAGAACCCCCTGCAGAGCGCCGAGGTCCGATCAGACATCTGCAGCATGTGCATGCGCTCCGGCCCTCGCCGGGCATTAACATTGAACCAGACTCAGAATATAGTGCAATGCAGCCTCTAGGCTTTTACATTTTCAAGCTTTGCCTCTTTGTATTTAAACACGAATCCAAGAATTGCATGAAAAATGCATCACATCACAATTATGTGTGTGAGCGTGTGTGTGTGTGTATGTGTGTGTGTGTGTATGTGTGTGTTTGTATATATGTGTGTGTGTGTGTGTGTATATATATATATATATTTTATTGTTATTTTTTTAGTGTTTGTATATATATATGTGTGTGTGTGTGTGTGTGTGTGTGTGTGTGTGTGTGTGTGTGTGTGTGTGTGTGTGTGTGTGTGACGTATTAAATATGGTAAAACAACAAAAAATCAGGATGTTTTATTTTAATAATTTTTCTTTCAAGAAAAAAATTGAAATAGGACAAAATAATCATTAAAATACACTAAAACAAATAAACATGAAAATGTCTTATTTTAATTAATTGTTTGGTCTTTTAGTTTGTAATTTGTTTCTCTTGACTTTAAAAAAGCTTTTAAACTGAAGCGGAGGTTCGTTCGTATCTTAAAAAAGATTACTTTAAATGATTCATAAATTCACTAATTAAAACGAGTACAAACCCTGAGGAGCCGTCAGCTCCTAAAACAATCGTTTTTATTTCAGATATGATTATTTTATCTGCTTATATTAATATCCCAAACCAGGGCTTGATCTGCATCCGTTTGTGTTTCTAGTTCACACACGTGTCTGAGCCGAACGCAGAAACACACGACGACAGACCGTTCAAATAAAACCCGAAGCTGAAAAATACAGAAGCTTCTGACAGAAGAATGATTAATTGATGAAGTGCCATGTTCGCTGAAGTGAACGTCTGTATAATACATAACATTGTACTTCATTTGGGACGAGACATTGTGTCTGATTAATTCATACGAGCCGCCGGCTGTCACGACCTCCACGCATTACATCCCTCCCTCCATCATCCCTCCCTCCATCCCTCCCTCCATCATCCCTCCCTCCATCATCCCTCCGTCCGTCCCTCCCTCCATCATCCCTCCCTCCATCATCCCTCCCTCCATCCATCCCTCCCTCCATCCCTCCCTCCATCATCCCTCCCTCCATCCATCCCTCCATCTATCCGTCCCTTCATCCCTCCGTCCTTCCCTCCATCTATCCGTCCCTCCCTCCATCTATCCGTCCCTCCATCCGTCCCTCCATCCATCTATCCGTCCCTCCCTCCATCATCCCTCCCTCCATCATCCCTCCCTCCATCCCTCCCTCCATCATTCCTCCGTCCCTCCATCCATCCCTCCATCCATCCCTCCCTTCATCCCTCCGTCCCTCCCTCCATCTATCTGTCCCTCCCTCCATCTATCCGTCCCTCCATCCGTCCCTCCCTCCATCTATCCGTCACTCCATCTGTCCCTCCATCTATCCGTCCATCCGTCCCTCCCTCCATCTATCCGTCCCTCCATCCGTCCCTCCCTCCATCTATCCGTCCCTCCCTCCATCTATCCGTCACTCCATCCGTCCCTCCCTCCATCTATCCGTCCCTCCATCCGTCCCTCCCTCCATCTATCCGTCCCTCCCTCCATCTATCCGTCCGTCCCTCCATCCCTCCATCTATCCGTCCGTCCCTCCATCTATCCGTCCGTCCCTCCATCCCTCCATCTATCCGTCCCTCCCTCCATCTATCCGTCCCTCCATCCGTCCCTCCCTCCATCTATCCGTCCCTCCATCCATCCATCCATCCGTCCCTCCATTCATCCCTCCATACATCCCTCCATCCATCCCTCCATCCATCCATCTCTCCCTCCATCCATCCCTCCATCCATCCCTCCCTCCATCCATCTGTCCCTCCATCCATCCATCCCTCCATCCATCCATCCCTCTAACCCTCCATCCATCCCTCTAACCCTCCATCCATCCCTCCATCCATCCCTCTAACCCTCCATCCCTCCATCCATCCCTCCCTCCATCCATCCCTCCCCTCCATCCATCCCTCCCTCCATCCATCTGTCCCTCCATCCATCCATCCCTCCATCCATCCCTCCCCTCCATCCCTCCATCCATCCCTCCCTCCATCCATCTGTCCCTCCATCCATCCATCCATCCCTCCTTCCATCCCTCCATCCATCCATCCATCCCTCCATCCATCCATCCATCCATCTGTCCCTCCATCCATCCCTCCATCCCTCCCTCCATCCATCCATCCCTCCATCCCTCCCTCCATCCATCCCTCCCCATCCATCCATCTGTCCCTCCATCCATCCCTCCCTCCATTTTCTGAAATATATACATGCATGTGTGTGTATTTACATATACATAATAAATATACACAGCACACATACATATATATTATGTAAACAAAACGTATATTTTGAATGCGATAATTATTTGACAGCACTGATATATATTCAGCTTATTAAAGAAAATGACCCTTATGACTGTTTTTGTGCTCCAGGGTCACATATTACAACTAAATCATAACCTAATCAAGATATCGTTGGACAGATTAATTTATGACGAGTGCACCTGACCTTTATCACAAACCTTTTCATCATAAATCATAAATCATATATCAATTGAAATCTTAAAACCTCCAAATTCATCTTGTGAAACCCATTTTAACATCAGACATTGCATTTCCATCAAAATCATATTAGAACGTGTTTCGCTCATGAATTATTATAAGATATTATAACTGTGTTAAAGTGGCAGTGTAAGGGTTAAAGCTCATCTCTGAATAGTGTTTGTTGAAGGCCAGCGCGCCGAAGCTGCGAGATGAGCTTTTCTGATGGATTCATCTCTTTCATGTGCCCCCCCCCGCCGGCGCTCGGGAGACCGGGAAGCATGTAATGCAATGTTAATGCGTTGGAGTTGGGTCTGAATTATTGATGTGCGGGCCGGCTCCAGTAAGCGAGCGGACACGTGTACAGGAGCTCTCTGATTGATTGAGATTAAATCAAAGCCGCTCTATAATCCAGGAACTGAAGTTATGACAGAATTATGATTCAGAACTGTCTCTGTAACTTCTCTAAAGGCCGGATTGATCTGAACATGCAAACTTGAGCGTTTAGCGTAGTGTTACTTTTGTATCGTTGTTGCACAGCTATAGTCTCTTTTAATATTCACTTTAATTTCTGTTAATATTTTAGATTCAATTTTATGTTTTCACTTTAATTTGAGTTAGTTTCTGTTAATATTTTTTATTAGATTTTATGTTTCGATTTTATGTTTTCACTTTAATTTGAGTTTGTTTCTGTTAATATTCTTTAATTAGATTACGTCAGAATTGTCAAAATGGCAATGTAAAATCAGATTTGCAATATGAAGTCAAAATTGCGATATAAACTCAGAATTCCAACTTAGATTTACTCGAGTTTATATCTTGCAATTATCAATCTCAGTTTTTATTCTAATTAAGAAGAAAAGTCCAAATTGAGCAAGGATGCAATGACCTTACCTGTGATGGAAACAGGTTTCCATAATATACAAATATATGACAGAAAAACTATACAAATGAATGGAAAACAACGGTTTGATGTGTTTCTGACTGTATCCGGATCTAGAATGAGACTCGGTGTAGGCTGGGATCGGATCTGATGATTTACAGTGTGTCTGTAGAATAAGAGGAAGATGAAGAGTGTGGGATTTGATTGGTTGAGTCACTGAATGATGAAGAGTGTGTGTGATTTGATTGGTCGAGTCACTGAATGATGAAGAGTGTGTGTGATTTGATTGGTCGAGTCACTGAATGATGAAGAGTGTGTGTGATTTGATTGGTTGATTCACTGAATGATGAAGAGTGTGTGGGATTTGCACATTTGGTCGAGTCACTGAATGATGAAGAGTGTGTGGGATTTGATTGGTCGATTCACTGAATGATGAAGAGTGTGTGGGATTTGATTGGTCGATTCACTGAATGATGAAGAGTGTGTGGGATTTGATTGGTCGATTCACTGAATGATGAAGAGTGTGTCTGTAGAATAAGAGGAAGATGAAGAGTGTGTGTGATTTGATTGGTCGATTCACTGAATGATGAAGAGTGTGTGTGATTTGATTGGTTGATTCACTGAATGATGAAGAGTGTGTGGGATTTGATTGGTCGAGTCACTGAATGATGAAGAGTGTGTGTGATTTGATTGGTCGATTCACTGAATGATGAAGAGTGTGTGGGATTTGATTGGTCGAGTCACTGAATGATGAAGAGTGTGTGGGATTTGATTGGTCGAGTCACTGAATGATGAAGAGTGTGTGGGATTTGATTGGTCGATTCACTGAATGATGAAGAGTGTGTCTGTAGTATAAGAGGAAGATGAAGAGTGTGTGTGATTTGATTGGTTGAGTCACTGAATGATGAAGAGTGTGTGTGATTTGATTGGTTGATTCACTGAATGATGAAGAGTGTGTGTGATTTGATTGGTCGATTCACTGAATGATGAAGAGTGTGTCTGTAGATAAAGTCCAGGAATTGATGAAGAGTGTGTGTGATTTGACCTTGGTTGAGTCACTGAATGATGAAGAGTGTGTGTCCATGATTGGTTGATTCACTGAATGATGAAGAGTGTGTGTGATTTGATTGGTTGATTCACTGAATGATGAAGAGTGTGTGTGATTTGATTGGTCGATTCACTGAATGATAAAGAGTGTGAGGGATTTGATTGGTTGATTCACTGAATGATGAAGAGTGTGTGGGATTTGATTGGTTGATTCACTGAATGATGAAGAGTGTGTGTGATTTGATTGGTTGATTCACTGAATGATGAAGAGTGTGTGTGATTTGATTGGTTGATTCACTGAATGATGAAGAGTGTGTGGGATTTGATTGGTTGATTCACTGAATGATGAAGAGTGTGTGTGATTTGATTGGTCGATTCACTGAATGATAAAGAGTGTGAGGGATTTGATTGGTCGAGTCACTGAATGATGAAGAGTGTGTGTGATCTTGCTTCCAGGCCGAGCGCTGTGGAGTCTGTCGGATCGTGTCTTCGGCGGATCTTCATCATCCTCCGGTGCTGCCGGCTCGGCCCGAGTGTCCGGTGCGTCTGCAGGGAAGCTGGGTCAGCACACGGTGCGAGGTGCGTCCGGGCGTCCTCTTCCTCACCCGACAGCTGACCTTCCACGAGGACGGTCAGACCTGGAGCGGTCAGTACGATCACTTCTCTGACCCCGTCTGCCGTCATCCCAGCTTCAGCATCTGGGCCAGCGGACGCTACAGCCGCGGAGCTCCATCTGCAGCCATCGGGGGCGCCGTGGAGTTCACCTTCACCGGTCAGTGCCATTAACACACCGCAAAACTACATTGTACAGCAACAGCTTGAGCAAAAACAGCTGATTTCTGAGTTGTATTAAACTTAAAACTCACAAATCTGCTTAAGCTGGTTTCCTTACATTTTTAAGTTTGCTCAATTTTTTTTTACAGTGTAGTGATAAATCTGAATAAATCATATTTCCATTGATGTATGGTTTGGACAATGTTTGAAAATCTGGAATCTGAGGGTGCAAAAAAATCTAAATATTGAGAAAATCATCTTTAAAGTTGTTCTTAGCAATGCATATTAATAATCAAAAATTACGTTTACGGTATGAAATATCCTTATCTTAATATCTAATACATTTTGGCATAAAAGAAAAATGATAATTTTGAGCCATACAATGTATTGTTGGTTATTGCTACAAATATACCCGTGCTGCTTATGACTTTACAAACATAAATATGCAGATCAGGACCGTATTTGCATACATTTCCAGAACATAAATCTAAACATTGGATGAATCCAGGTTCATAATTCATGTCGTCATATATTAGAGTTGAAGGTTTTTGTATGGATTTCTCTTTTCATCACTCAAATAAATCTGAAAATACTGCCAACAAACAAACAGTTTATAGAGTGAGAATGTTTATAAATCAGTGTGAATGAAATATGAACAGAGAGGAATAAAACTATAAAGAGATAAACTCTTTAAAGATAAAAACATAACACTTAAATGTGTTTTCTATGAACGCTCATTTCCACCATAATTGGCTTTTTTATCTTTATTCT
>CM049886.1:295000-297500 GCA_027474115.1 Schizopygopsis malacanthus | reverse complement strand
TTTTGGCGTCCATCTAGTGGTTTAAATCATGTCAACGGCACATTTATCCCGCTGTACTCTGACGCAGACGCGCGCGCGCGGTACCTTGAGCTGGCGGTTCTGGTCCAGCAGCTTCCCCGCTTCGGTCTGCAGTCTCTTACACTCCTCCGTGAGTTTCCTGGTCTCCGTGTCGTCCGAGGACTGACCGGCGGCCGTGCTGGACTCCAGCTGGTTCTGATCAGAATGAAGGTGTGAGTAACAGAGACGCTGATCTATAATCCTGACCGAACACACTCACCGTCTGCTCGTGGTCTGAAGGCATGTCGAACACACAGCGCAGCTTGGAGTCCATCAGGTCGTCCGGTTTGGCATCTTTCCACTGCAACGGTCAACGGTTCATTAGCAGGGGTCACTCATCAGCTCGAATCAGTGCTTTAGTGTGAGAGTCATAGCTCGTTAACTTACTGTCTTCTGTACAGCTCAATTCAATAATCGTTTTTAATAATCGAGTTTAATAAATTAATCCGGTCAGATTTCTGCATTCACAGTATAATTCACTATTTGATGATTCACTTGATCGCACAGATACTATTAGAACTGAACTGAGCTGGACGATCACTGAATTCAATAATCAAATGTTCCTGTTTTGATATTGTGCAGTTGCTTTGACACAATTTGTATTGTTAAAAGCGCTTTATAAATAAAGGTGACTTGACTCTTTGGATTATTTATTTAAATAATCATATATATAATGTATTTATTCAGTAGAATCTGCATTAATCTGATAATGGTTCAATTAGTTTAGTTAAAGTAAGCAAATTGTTAAAATATGGCTAGCTGTGGGAAAGCAATATATAATGATTTTAAATTTCATGGGACTGGAACAAAAGTGTGTGTGTGAGTGTGCGTTTGTGCGTAAGAGTGTGTGTGTGTGTGCGCGTGTGCGTTTGTGTGAGTGTGTGTGTGTAAGAGAGTGTGGGAGTGCATGCGTGCTTGTGTGTAAGAGAGTGTGTGTGTGTGTGTGCGTGTATGTATGCAAGCGTGCTTGTGAGAGTGTGTATGTGTGTGAGTAAGAGTGTGTGTGTCTGTGAGTGCATGCGTGTCTGTGTGTGTGTGTGTGCGCGTGTGCGTGCTTGTGTGAGTGTGTGCGTAAGAGTGTGTGTGTGTGTGTGTGTGTGCTTGTGTGTAAGAGAGAGTGTGTGTGTGTGTGCGTGTGTGTGTGTGTGCCTAAGAGTGTGTGTGTGTGCGTGTGTGTGTGCCTAAGAGTGTGTGTGTGTGCGTGTGTGTGTGTAAGAGAGTGTGTGCGTGCATGTGTAAGAGAGTGTGTGCGTGCATGTGTAAGAGAGTGTGTGTGTGCATGCGTGTGTGTGTGTGTGTGTGTGTGCGCGTGTGTGTAAGAGAGTGTGTGCGTGCGTGTGTAAGAGAGTGTGTGTGTGTTAATGTGTGTGTAAGAGTGTGTGTGTGTGTGTGTGTGTGTGTGTGAGTGCGTGCGTTGAAGGAGAGCAGAAGAGGCTCACCAGGGCTTCCAGGTCGTTCACGCTGGGCGGAGCGAAGATGGTCTGCACCATGAACTTGTGCTTGCTCTTCTCGTTTGGGTCGTAATCAAACGGCTGCAGCATGACTGGAGGAGAGTGGAGAGAGCGTCACACTACACCGGATACACTCACTAATACACAAGAACCTGGCGTTCGATTAAGACGCGTGCGCTTTAAAAGATCTGTTTGCGTCCTGAAGCTCAGAGAGCAGCGTCTCAATCCGTGTTTCAGACCAGAACTGACTTCAGTCATATTTACCAACCAGAAAACTACATCAGTATATGATCATAAACACAGCCGTCTGGGTCTTAATGAAGGTGAACATGAGAAAGAAGACACGTATGTGTAGTGTGTTCGGTGTTAAAGAGACAGTAGCCTAATTAATGATCACGAAGGATACATTAGTGCACGAACACAAAGCACTAAGTGTGCTCTTCTTAACCGGGCTCGTGTGATGGTGTAATGAGTTCTGGTCTCACCGGAGATGGTGACGGTGGCGCCGGGCTCGATCAGGCCGCTGTTGGGCCGCACGCAGTAGCGCCGAGGAGCGGTGGTCTTCACTTTGAAGCATACTCTTCTGTCGGACGGGTTCCTCAGCTTCAGGTTAGAGGTCACCACATCTGTGAAGGGCCCTGCACACATCCGGATCAGCGCCGAGCATTAGTGTGTGATGAAGCAGACATAATACAACAACACCAGAACCCGTCTGTTCGGACCAGAACACATCATACAAATACAACAACACCACGTCAAGACTGAGCCCCAGAACCCGTCTGTTCGGACCGGAACACTATACAAATACAACAACACCACGTCAAGACTGAGCTTCTGAACCTGTCTGTTCGGACCGGAACACTATACAAATACATTAAATATCATAACTTTTAGTATGCAAACACAACTCAAAATGCAATTTTCTAAAGATATTTTGTTTGATATAAAAAATGTTTTTCCCATGTTTATGAATTCAAAGGCATTTATTGATG
>CM049886.1:255000-287500 GCA_027474115.1 Schizopygopsis malacanthus | reverse complement strand
TCGACGGCTGAGTCTGATTGGCTCTGGAGGACGACGGCCGAGTCTGATTGGCTCTGGAGGATGAGGGCTCGTGCTCATGTTTGCTCATCAGACGTGTGTTTGTGTCCAACAGGTTTGTGCGGCGAACTTCGGGGACATCTGCAGTGTGGTCGGAGGAGAGGCGACGGAGGAGCTGCTGGTACGGTCAGACGCGGGGCAAGTTGTCACGCGCGTTATATGTCTGTAACTGAGGATTAAAAGCAAACAAATGCATGTTTTCTCTAGAGCACATGTGTCAAACTCAAGGCCCAATTCCGTCACAATGACTCACTTATTAAATAAATCAATCGTTTAAATGATTCGGTTCAGTCGGAATGACTCACTTATTAAATGAATCAATTGTTTAAATGATTTGGTTCAGTCGCAATGACTCACTTATTAAATGAATCAACCGTTAAATGATTCGGTTCAGTCGCAATGACTCACTTATTAAATTAAATCAACCATTAAATGATTCGGTTCAGTTGCAATGACTCACTTATTAAATAAATCAACAGTTTGAATGATTCGGTTCAGTCACAATGACTCACTTATTAAATAAATCAACCATTAAATGATTCGGTTCAGTTGCAATGACTCACTTATTATTAAATTTGAAATCAACAATGACTCACTTAAATAAATCAACAGATTCGGTTCAGTCGCAATGACTCACTTATTAAATGAATCAACAGTTTGAATGATTCGGTTCAGTCACAATGACTCACTTATTAAATAAATCAACAGTTTAAATGATTCGGTTCAGTCGGAATGACTCACTTATTAAATGAATCAACAGTTTGAATGATTCGGTTCAGTCACAATGACTCACTTATTAAATAAATCAACAGTTTAAATGATTCGGTTCAGTCGGAATGACTCACTTATTAAATGAATCAACAGTTTGAATGATTCGGTTCAGTTGCAATGACTCACAATGGCTTTATTTATGAAACGATGAATGAATCAATGATGTGAACTGAGCACAGAATATGAATAAACTGCATCTGTCCACGGTAGTCAGATATCACACTCGGCAAAATATCATTAAGAAAGATAAATAACGAGATTGTTTTTGTCAGTATGGCACAGCTGTATAGAGCCAGTAAGCAGCGTGACAACTAGCCCCGGTGTCATTCTGAGTGTTTGTCTGTGTGTTTCCGGACAGCTGCCGCGGTTCCTCCAGCTGTGCTCTGATAACGTGTGGGGGGTGCGGAAGGCCTGCGCCGAGTGCTTCATGACCGTCTCCTCGGCCTCGTCTCCAGAAGTGCGCCGGTCCAAACTCTCGTCTCTGTTCATCGGTCTGATCAGCGACCCGTCGCGCTGGGTGCGTGTCTGTCTTTATTGCCCCCCCGAGCACAGAACCAGTCAATATACGGCTGAGATACAATATTAGAAAATATGAAATCTGAGGGAGCAAAACATATTGAGAAAATCAAGTACTTAGCAATGCATATTAATAATCAATAATCAAGAAATTCACTAAATATCTTCATGGAACATGATCTTAATATCTAATGATTTTTGGCATAAGAGAAAAATGTTTTTTTATAATTTTGACTCATACAATGTATTGTTGGCTATTGATATAAATATAGCCGTGCTGCTTATGACTGCGTCTGTGCTCCAGGGTCATGTGTACAAATTAACCACAAGAGTTTATTAAACATTTAACTTGATTTTGATTAATTTTGGATTTAACAAATTTACTAATTCTAATTCTTTTAATTCCAATTCTTCTAATTTTAGATTTTAAAATTTACTAATTCTTATTATTTTAAATTCTAATTTTAGATCATTTTTTTACTAATTCTTATTATTTTAGATACAAAATGTATCTTCTTATTTTAATTCAAATTTTAGATTAAAAAATGTACTAATTCTTATTATTTTAATTCTAAATCTTAAAATTTTAGATTTAAAGATTTACTAATTCGTATCATTTTAGATTAAATTTTTTACTAATTCTTATCATTTCTTATTATTTTAATTATATATTAATTATAATAAATCATATATAATAGATGTTATTTTCTTTATTATTATTAGTAAAAAAAAAAATTAAGTATAATTTTGTATTAATTATAATAAACTATATATATTTTTTTATTAATTAATTTAATTATTAATATTATTATGAATGTATTTTTATTTACTTTTTATTATTATTTGTGTATTATTATTATTATGCCAAACAGAATGAAAGCATGTAAAACAGTGTCATAATGCTCTATTATGATCACTTTGATTATTATTTAATGTTTTTTTAATATATATCTATATATATATACTTATTATTTTTGTATGAATTATAATAAATGAAATATAATTTTCTAAAAAAAAATATGAAATTTTTTACTATTATTATTTTTTATGTTTTTGTTATTTTATTTATTTTTTATTATTATTATTATTTGTATTATTATTATTATACTTTTTTATGCCAAACAGAATGAAAACGTATGTAAAATTGAGTTAT
The DNA here is from genome assembly GCA_027474115.1 of Schizopygopsis malacanthus. Taxonomy (NCBI): domain Eukaryota; kingdom Metazoa; phylum Chordata; class Actinopteri; order Cypriniformes; family Cyprinidae; genus Schizopygopsis; species Schizopygopsis malacanthus. Next base: position 285,003 of record CM049886.1, on the reverse strand, counting down.
TTTATTTAAATATTTCTGGATTTTAGGAATTAATAAAAAAAAATAGTACATGTATAAAAAATTATATCTATATTTTTTACTACTAATAAAAAAAAGATATATATTTTTTTTACATTTATTATATATGATTTATTATAGTTAAAAAAATATATGTAATTTTTTGGGTATAATTTTGTATTCATTCTAATAAATTATATATATATATAATTAATTTAATAATTAATATTATTATTATTTTATTAGTTTTCTATTATGATTATTATTATTTTTTTGATTATTATACTTTTTATTTTTTAATGCCAAACAGAATGAAAGCATGCATGTATAATTGAGTGATATTGCTCTATTATGATGAGTTTGTGAAGCTGTTAAACGAGCTTTATTTAGTGGTGCTGATGCTGGTCAGGTGTGCTGTGTTCACAGGTGCGTCAGGCTGCGTTCCAGTCCCTCGGTCAGTTCATCTCCACCTTCTCCAGCTCCAGCGGTGCCGTGGGTCAGTACTTCAGAGACCCGGCCGAGTGGAGCGGAGCGCAAACACACAGGTGACACCATAACGAGCTCCACGTAACGAACTGCACCAACACAACACACTCTACTTCAGAAACATATTTCATATACAAACTAGTGCTGTCAAAGTATTAATCACATCCAAAATACATGGACATAATAATATGAATGTGTACTGTGTGTGTGTATAAACACACCCACAAATATTTACATTATATTTAATATACAAACATAAAATATCTTTCTTATATGCATGCATGTGTTTGTATTTATATATGGGTCAAAGACGAAAAATGGGTTAAAAATAAATACAACAAACACTCGACTACGACTATGTATAGTTTATCTGTGTTATCTCTGGTGTTTTCATCATAATTAAGTATATTTATAATCCATTGCTAATCGATGTATTAGTAGCCCATGGTGTAGTAGTAGCGTAGCTCGTTAACGGAAGGTCGTCAGAGCGAGTGTAATCACTGCAAGGGGAATTATTGTTCACGTGCGCTGCGGCTGATGATGCTTCTTACGTCTGGTTTGGAGAAACAAAGGACTAATGTTTCAAGCGATCGCTCCGGCATGGCACAGAAATCTGCGTTCTGATTCGGTTCTAGTACACACCGGTTACATCGGTACCGGGTTTCGGTACCCAAGCCTGCTCTTGAAGCACTGAATCTTCAGTCCACTCCGTGTGAAGCTCTCTCAAGTGTTTGGATCAGCTTTGCTTGACTGTGTTCTCAAGCTTGTGCACATTATCCTCCTTCGTCAACTTTGCATTTAATATGCTTTGCTACAGCATCCTCTGGACCGTTGCCAAGTCTGCAGTCTTCTCCGTTATTGTGCTTTCAAAGAATGTATGGAGGACATTTGTAAAATACATTTCTACATTTTTGAGATGCTGCCACGTGATTGGCTGATGTGTTACCAAGCAAATAAAGTGAGTGTATGCTGTGCAAACAAAGACTTTTATTTTGTACGTGATCAATCGTTTGACAGCTTTAGGTGGAAAAATTCACATTCCAATAAAAGTGTGCCGAAGTGTATGCACTTGGCATTAACAGACCAAACGGTCCATGAGGTCCGCTGCTAACGATCATGGCTTGACTCCGTAGCTCCAGCGCAGACGAGCAGAACCTCACGCTGGACCTCTTCAACTCCTTCCACTTCTGGAGGACCCCGATCGCTCCGATGGACCCGGAGCCGGAGCCGCTGGAGGAGGACCGGCGCTCGGCCGCACAGCTGCAGGAGCTCATCGAGAACCTGGAGCCGCACATCGACGACCCCGACGTCAAAGGTGAGCCCGAAACACTCTCAGACGCTCGGAGCGCTTTATAACTCTCCGCCGAATCTTTTAGTAATTATCATAAATTATAAATCATCCCGTGAAAAACGTTATCATGGAAATGGTACTTTCAAATCGTTTCTTGGTCTCCTCCCCCTTAGTGGGCGGAGTCAAGTGTCATATTACAGTCTTAATGTTTACAATATTGACATATCGTTGGAAAGGGAGTCTCATAATTACATATTTTGTGATGGTAGTAATATTAACAGCAACCTCTCGCTCTCTCTCGTGAAGCCGACATGGACGTGACTAACATTGTAATTGGTCGACTGGCTGCTAGAGGCGGAGTCAATCCCATAGACCCCCCCCCATGTTAAAATACCCAACGTTCCAGCAGAAACACGCATGTTTACAGCCTGGTGCAAAAGTGGTTTTGGTCTATATAGATAATTTTGCCCTTCGTGATAACTGTGGGGGGGGGGGGGGGGGGGTTATTACTCATCCGTTGAAATTATATCAAGCCTTAAAGTTCTGCATAATTAAGGGCGTGGCCACTTGAGTGACACTAGGAGTGCCGCACTGGGTGGGCGTGGTTTCAGCAACAAGCTCCACCCACCTCCCGCCCTTTTGCCCATTTTCGATTATCCGGGAGTGACGTGCTGCCGCGATGGCTCCGCCCACTTTGAGCTCCAGAAGCCGATGGGTGCCGTCACCGGTTCTTTCACAGTCTATGAGTATAACGCACTAAACTAAATCTCACTGGAACCTCAATTAATTTCATATCAACTTCAAATTTGGAGCATAAATGATTTAGACACAAGGCTTTAATTTTAATGCAAGCAATTTTAGAGTAAAACTTGTTATCTAAAATATTTATTATATATAAAATGAATAGTGTATTTACTTTACAGTAAATTTAAACTTTTTAATACTTAATTAAAAAAATTATAATTCCATTTTGCAATAATATTTGCAGTTTTCTTCTTTAAAAAGAGACCAATCTTAGATCTGTGTTCATAAATTACAACAATTTAATTTGGATATTTTAATAAATTCATAATTAATCAAATCTGAGTTACAGTCAAACCCAAAAATAGATTAATAGTTGATATAATTTTACTACAGGGTGCTGAACACTATTCTGCAAACAACGAGTGTCTTATTTAGTATTTTTATATTGTTTTTTAATATAATATCTGCAAATTATTCAATTAAGATGCATTTACTTATTTATTTTGTCATGTGAGAATTGTTAATTTAATCTTAAAACAAGCAAACATGTCATTGAATTAAGATAATTTTTCTTATCCCATTGGCAGATATTTTTCCGTGTTTTAGTCAAAAGCTTACACATTTATTATTATTAATAATAATATCTTAAGTCATTTTACTTGTCAAATAAACGCATCATGACTCTAAAATGTTTAGAGAGTTATACTAAAAAAACAAGACAAAAATAAGAAAATATTTTTTTGCAGCACAATATTCATAAGTGAGGAAACTAAACGGTGACGTATTATAAATTCATTTTTTTTTATTAATAACTTGTTTCATGACATTTGTTTTAAATAATATAGTAAAGAAACAAATTAATTGCAATATACCAAAGTTTATTTAATAATTAATTACTTATGCAATAAATTGATAAGTCAGTTTTATATCAACTTCTTAATAATATAATTATAAATAGATTATTAAATTTTATTAAGTCAGTTTTATATCAACTTATTAATAATATAATTATAAATAGTTCGATATGTTGTTAAAATATGAAAATATGAACTGGCTGTAAAAATTAATTTTGAGAATTCATCCCTTCGTTATTTTTTAAAAATATTAAAGAATGAAATTTGAGGTTTGTATTTTTATACAACTCTTTGTATTTATGAAATTTAAGTTTTTTTAGTAGTAATTTTATGGTTTAATATGTTATACAGCCCAATCATACAGTATTTATTATTTTTGCTGGTTAATAATTATCTTGAAAATCCTGCAGATACCCTTTACATTCTTTCATTTATGTTTATTTTATTATTTATATTTATATTTTTCTGTATGTTGGCTATTTATATTATGCAGCGCTGACCGGTGGTTTTAATAGCTTCATAACATCTGGTTTAAAGTGTAAAGCTCAGGTGTGTGTTTGTGTAAACGTGTAATTTACTACAGTTAAGCTGTAAGAGCCCCGGATATTGCTGATATTAATATAAGAGGTTCATAACTGTGTTCTGGTAGATTCATCACTCAGTCCTGCATCAGGATGATCCGCATCGGTGTGAGATGACGGACCGGTCTGATACAGGACCGTGTTTAGTAAGAGTGTGTTCTGTGTCCAGCACGAGTGGACGTCCTGACCGCTGCTCTGAGAGCCACGGCGCTGGACTCTGGACCGGAAGATGCTTTCCTGGAGCCTCGAGCCGCTGAATTAAACCCCTTCAGCTCCCAGCAGCCCTCAGAACACCTGCCGGCGGACACACGGGTGAACACACACACACACACACACACCTGAACACACACACACACACACACACACACACACACCTGAACACACACACACACACACACCTGAACACACACACACACACACACCTGAACACACACATGTTGGTTTTGCACACCTGAACACAGCACATGGGTGAACACTTGTGAGGACTTTCACACACTTCTATTGTTTTTATACTGACCTGAAAAATATTTTATATTGCCCTACACCAACCCTACCCCTAAACTTAACCCTCACAGGAGACATTTTGCATTTTTACATTTTAAGATAAACTTAACACACACCTTTGGTATTTTTTTATAATTTATTTGCCTTGTGAGCGGACACACGGCACACACATGTCCTGAACACACACAGTCACACAATCCTGAACACACGCTTTACTATCACTTGTGCCAGGGACACACGGGTGAACACACACACACACACACACCTGAACACACACACACACACCTGAACACCTGCCAGCGGACACACGGGTGAACACACACACACACACACCTGAACACACACACACACACCTGAACACCTGCCAGCGGACACACACCTGAACACACACACACACCTGAACACACACACACACACCTGAACACACACACACACACACACACACACACACACCTGAACACACACACACACACACACACACACACACACACATGAACACACACACACACACACAAACACTTACACCTGAACATACACACACACACACACACACCTGACACACACACATGAACACACACACACACCTGAAAACGCACACACACCTGAGCTTCTGTCAGCAGACACGCAGGTGAACACACACCTGAACACACACACACACATCAGAACACACACATACACTCATCAGAACACACACATACACACCTGAACACAAACACACACACCTGAACACACACACACCTGAACACACACACACACACACCTGGACACACACACACGCACACACACCTGAGCTTCTGTCAGCTGACACACACACACACACACCTGAGCTCCTGTCACACACACACACACACACACCTGAGCTTCTGTCAGCTGACACACACACACCTGAGCTCCTGTCAGCTGACACACACACACACACGCACACATGAGCTCCTGTCAGCTGACACACACACATACACACGCACACACACCTGAGCTCCTGTCAGCTGACATACACACACACGCACACACACCTGAGCTCCTGTCAGCTGACACACACACACACACACACACACACCTGAGCATTCTTAAAGACATCGTTCACCCAGACCTGTTTCTCTCTCTACTGAACACAAAAGAAGATTTCTGGTCCCCGTTGATTTTAATGGTGTTATTTCATGCTATGGAGGTCAATGGTTACTAGCATGTCGTTAATGCTCTTTTTATTATTGGGTCATTAAGTTTCCTAAAGATGGTGTCGTTAGATGAGTTTCACGATCGTTACTCGTCTCATGCTTCAGGAGCGTGAGAGCATTCACAGATGTCTCTCGTTTATGACCGTAATGACGAGTTCAGTTCGTTTATGTGAATCAGTTCAAGCTGTGTGATTCCAAACTGAACCGGAAGATTCGTTTGGCACTTGATGCTCATCAGAGGCTCTGCTAATTAGTGCACATCTCTAGATACATACTGCTGTTTATGACGAGGTTACGTGAGAAGTATAAGAGATCAGATTCGTGTGTGGTGTGTTTCAGAGGCGTAACTCCTCTCTACACGTGACGTGTGACGATGATGATTCTGACCCAAGTGCTGAAGACGAGCGCAGATCCAGACAGCAGGTCAGTACCGCATCACTGACTCAATCCCATCATGCACTGCACTGACCCGCTCCATCCCACCACGCACTGCTCTGACCCGCTCCATCCCATCATGCACTGCTCTGACCCGCTCCATCCCATCATGCACTGCTCTGACCCGCTCCAGCCCATCATGCACTGCTCTGACCCGCTCCATCCCATCATGCACTGCTCTGACCCGCTCCATCCCATCATGCACTGCTCTGACCCGCTCCAGCCCATCATGCACTGCTCTGACCCGCTCCATCCCATCATGCACTGCTCTGACCCGCTCCATCCCATCATGCACTGCTCTGACCCGCTCCATCCCATCACGCTCTGCTCTGACCCGCTCCATCCCATCATGCACTGCTCTGACCCGCTCCATCCCATCACGCACTGCTCTGACCCGCTCCATCCCATCACGGTCTGCTCTGACCCGCTCCATCCCATCACGCTCTGCTCTGACCCGCTCGATCCCATCATGCACTGCTCTGACCCGCTCCATCCCATCACGCACTGCTCTGACCCGCTCCATCCCATCACGCACTGCTCTGACCCGCTCCATCCCACCACGCACTGCTCTGACCCGCTCCATCCCACCATGCACTGCTCTAACCCGCTCGATCCCACCATGCACTGCTCTGACCCGCTCGATCCCACCATGCACTGCTCTGACCCGCTCGATCCCATCATGCTCTGCTCTGACCCGCTCGATCCCATCATGATCTGCTCTGACCCGCTCCATCCCATCATGCTCTGCTCTGACCCGCTCCATCCCATCATGCACTGCTCTGACCCGCTCCATCCCATCATGCACTGCTCTGACACGCTCGATCCCATCATGCACTGCTCTGACCCGCTCCATCCCATCATGCACTGCTCTAACCCGCTCGATCCCACCATGCTCTGCTCTAACCCGCTCGATCCCATTACGCTCTGCTCTGACCCGCTCCATCCCATCATGCACTGCTCTGACCCGCTCCATCCCATCATGCACTGCTCTGACCCGCTCCATCCCATCATGCACTGCTCTAACCCGCTCGATCCCACCATGCTCTGCTCTAACCCGCTCGATCCCACCATGCACTGCTCTGACCCGCTCCATCCCGTCACGCTCTGCTCTGACCCGCTCCATCCCATGATGCTGTGCTGCAGGATGTGGTTCCGCAGGCGCTGCTGGAGGAGTATCTGTCGATGACGGACCCGTCTCGCGCTCAGACGGTGGATATGGAGATCGCGAGGCACTGTGCGTTCAGTCTGCCGGGCGTAGCGCTGACTCTGGGACGACAGAACTGGCACTGCCTGCACCACACGTACGAGACACTGGCCTCCGACATGCAGGTGTGTGTGTGTGAGAGAGAGTGTGTGTGTGTGTGTGTGTGTGTGTGAGTGTGTCATAGAGAGAGTGTGTGTGTGTGTGTCAGAGAGAGAGAGAGTGTGTGTGTGTGAGTGTGTGTGTGTGTGTGTGAGAGAGAGAGAGAGTGTGTGTGTGTGAGAGACGCTGGAGCAAGAGCAGGGTCTGACCGTGTGTGTGTGTGTCAGTGGAAGGTGCGGCGGACGCTGGCGTTCTCCATCCATGAGCTGGCTCTGATTCTGGGTGATCAGCTGACCGCTGCTCATCTGGTGCCCATCTTCAACAGCTTCCTGAAGGACCTGGACGAGGTTCGCATCGGCGTCCTCAAGCATCTCTACGACTTCCTCAAGGTCTCCGATACAGACAGCACCCCCCTCACAGAGACATGTGTCTTTAGTTCTCTCTTCTAACGCTGTTTTCACAGCTTTACTTTATTTAAATATATTTATATAGTCAGTATATGTCTTGTTTTCTGTTTCTTGGTTATTTACAGACGGATTGATCAGAGGTTAGGCTTGTTCCTGGAGATGATGTGTGTGTGTGTGTGTGTGCTCTTGCAGCTACTGCATCAGGACACTCGGAGGAAGTATCTGTATCAGCTGCAGGAGTTCCTGGTGACGGATAACAGTCGTAACTGGAGGTTTCGCTCGGAGCTGGCAGAGTACGATGTGTGTGTGTGTGTGTGTGTGTGTGTGTGTGTGTGTGTGTTTTCTGACCTGTGTGTGAGTGTGTGCGCGTGTGTGTTTGTATTTTCTGATGAGTGTGTGTGTTTTTTCTGACGAGTGTGTGTGTGTGTGTTTTGTATTTTCTGATGAGTGTGTGTGTGTGTGTGTTTTCTGACGAGTGTGTGAGTGTGTGCGCGTGTGTGTGTTCTGACGAGTGTGTGTGTGTTCTGACCCGTGGGTGTGTGTGTGTATTCTGATGTGTGTGTTCATTCTGACGTGTGTGTGTGTGTGTTCTGACGAGTGTGTGTGTGTGTGTTCTGACGAGTGTGTGTGTGTTCTGACCCGTGGGTGTGTGTGTGTATTCTGACGTGTGTGTTCATTCTGACGTGTGTGTGTGTGAGTATTCTGACGTATGTGTGTATGTGTGTTCTGACCTGTGTGTGTGTGTGTGTGTGTGTGTGTAACAGGCAGCTGGTGCTGTTGCTGGAGCTGTACAGTGCTCAGGACGTTCATGATTATCTGCGGCCGCTGGCGCTGTGTCTCTGTACTGACCGGGTTTCGTCTGTGCGCTGGACGTCCTACAGACTGGTACTGACCTCAAACACTCCTCACTTTCTCTCTCTCTTTCTTTTAATGCTCCTCGTATTTCTTTAATTATTTGAATCCTGAGTAAATCAACATTCTCAGCGAGTCGTTCAGTGACTCGTTCTCAGCGACTGCGTGTCTGTTCCAGGTCAGCGAGATCATCCGGAAGCTGTCGTCGTGTTCGTCTCTGCTGGTCAGTTTTCTGGGCGAGCTGGTGGAGAAGTTCTGTCACTCGTCGAAGTGGTCCGGTCGTCAGGCGTTTGCCTTCGTCTGCCAGGTGAGACACACTCTTCATCATCCTCCTCATCCTCGGTGTAGTGCGGGTCCTGACGTGTGTCTCTGCTCAGATGTCCATCGAGGAGGAGTGTGTGTCTCTGGACCAGTTCTCCGAGCATCTTCTTCCTCCTCTTCTTCAGCTGGCGTCGGATCCGGTTCCTAATGTCCGAGTGCTGCTGGCCAAGACCCTGCGGCAGACGCTGCTGGAGCGAGGTGCGTCCATCACAGACTCTTCACTTTAACATTTATTTTTATCATTCATACATTTTTACTTTTGATTTCTTTTATCTTTTTCATATTTGTAAATAGTTTTATTCATAAAAAATTTATTCTACTTACCTTGTTTGTTTTTTCATAAATTTTTCAGTTCTATTACAATTCTATTTTGTCCCATTTGTATTTTTTCAAATACATTTGATTTTTGTTTACATAATCTGTAAATCTTCATAATCACTCTCTCTCTCGCTCACTCTCTCTAGCTTTCTCTCTAGCTCACTCTCTCTCGTTTGCTCGCTCACTCTTTTGCTCGCTCACTCTCTCTCTCGCTCACTCTCTCTCTCGCTCTCTCTTTCTCTCGCTCACTCTCCCTCTCGCTCACTCTCTCTCTCGCTCTCTATTTCTCTCGCTCACTCTCTCTCACTTGCTCGCTCACTCTTTCTCTCGCTCACTCTCTCTCTCGCTCTCCATTTCTCTCGCTCACTCTCTCTCACTTGCTCACTCACTCTCTCTCACTCTTTCTCTCGCTCACTCTCTCTCTCGCTCTCCATTTCTCTCGCTCACTCTCTCTCACTTGCTCGCTCACTCTTTCTCTCTCTCTCACTCTTTCTCTCACTCTCTCTCACTCTTCCTCTCACTCGCTCGCTGTCACTCTTCCTCTCGCTCACTCTTTCTCTCGCTCACTCTCTCTCTCTCTCTCTCTCTCTCTCTCGCTCACTCTTTCTCTCTCACTCTTTCTCTCACTCTTTCTCTCGCTCACTCTTTCTCTCGCTCACTCTCTCTCTCTCTCGCTCACTCTCTCGCTCACTCTTTCTCTCTCACTCTTTCTCTCACTCTCTCTCTCTCGCTCACTCTCTCTCGCTCATGGCGGCTGTCCCCCCCCGCTCAGTAGTGTCCAGGGCTCATGCCGGCTGTTCTCTCTCTCTCTCTCTCTGTAGAGTATTTCCTGAACTCCTGGAACTGCCAGCAGGAGGCACTGGAGCACACACTCGTCGCTCTGCAGACAGACGCGGATAAAGACGTTAAATACTTCGCCAGCGTTCACCCCGGCAGCGCGCGTCTCAACGAGGACGCCATGAGCACCACGTCCTCCACGTACTGACCCGCTGTCCCAGAATGCACCACAGAAGCCTTAATCACGTCTTCCTTCAGAGAACACGCCTGCGGACGCTGAGCGGCGCTCGTTTCATCGCAGCACATTGTTGCGCTGACGGCCGCGGCGGGGTTTTTAACGAGCGAACATTCCATCACGGTTTTAATGATTGTGGACATACTGCTGTGTTTATGATCATGAATAGCTGATGTTATTCTCTTAATCTGTCTAATAAACTTTCACACGATTACTGCTGCTGTTCGTTACACTCCACTCGTTAACATTATGCCTTAATGAATTAACAATGCATTTGTAATGAATGAAAACACTATCTTTGAGTTTAATAATGAGGAGATTATCATTTATATTACTACGGTTCATTGATAACTTGTCAGGTATGAATTTCTCAATTGTCAACATAATTCATAATTTTCTCATGAACACAAACTAGACACTTGCTAATCATGCTAGTAATGCTAACAACATGCAGTGTTAATAATTTGGTAATAAATCATATTTTAAATCACGTAAGCAACATACTAGAAACATGTTAACACCATGTTAGTAACATGCTAATGCTTACTAACAACATCCTAGTAGCGTAATGTGCTAGAAACATGCTAGTCACTTGTGCAACATGCTATGCTAGTAAATTCACAAACGTCAGGCTCTTTAAAGCTGCTGTATGTAGTTTGCTGTGCTGTAGCAGTTCCTCGGCCTCCCCTCGACTGTCATCTGTCACATAAGCTGTGTGGTACAGTACAAGTCCTCTCATCTGAAGTATCAAGATCAAACCAGGATTCATGTTCACACCTGAGACTTCAGATGTGACTCTCGAGAGCTGCAATATTCTCTTCACGAGTTTAATGTGGCGAGATATTTCAGTCATTTAATACATTGTTCAATTCTCTGATGAGCCTTAATGGTCACGTTATTGATCAGAACTGAACTCTGGATTGATTAACGGTCAGTGAACCGCTGAACCGATTCAACCGCCGAACCGATTCAACTGCCGAACAGATTCAACTACTAAAGTGATTCAACCGCTGAACTGATTCAACCGCCGAACCGATTCAACTACTAAAGTGATTCAACCGCTGAACCGATTCAACCGCCGAACCGATTCAACTACTAAAGTGATTCAACCGATATAACCGCTAAACCGATTCAACCGCCGAACCGATTCAACCGCTGAACAGATTCAACTACTAAAGTGATTCAACCGTTGAAGTGATTCAACCGTTGAAGTGATTCAACCGCTGAACCGATTCAACCGCCGAACCGATTCAACCGCCGAACCGATTCAACCGCCGAACCGATTCAACTACTAAAGTGATTCAACCGCTGAACCGATTCAACCGCCGAACCGATTCAACCGCCGAACCGATTCAACTACTAAAGTGATTCAACCGCTGAACCGATTCAACCGCCGAACCGATTCAACTACTAAAGTGATTCAACCGATTCAACCGCTAAACCGATTCAACCGCCGAACCGATTCAACCGCTGAACAGATTCAACTACTAAAGTGATTCAACCGATTCAACCGCTAAACCGATTCAACCGTTGAACCGATTCAACCGCCGAACCGATTCAACCGCCGAACCGATTCAACCGCCGAACCGATTCAACCGCCGAACCGATTCAACCGCCGAACCGATTCAACCGCCGAACCGATTCAACCGGCGAACCGATTCAACTACTAAAGTGATTCAACCGGCGAACCGATTCAACCGGCGAACTGAACTCATATATTGAAGAGCTTCACACTCTTATCGATATTTTTTATATTCAATAAGCGCACATGCATGAACTCGTGTTAACCACTAAACTATTTCCCTTTTTATTTTATATTCCTCGTTAAAGACTTCAAAATGAAAACACAAAAACGACAAGTCAAGTCACAATTTAATGAGAGATGCTGAATCTACCAGCAACACAGTTGATAGCAAACGTGATTGTGGATGAACGTCTCAATGAGCTCCTCTGGGCAGAGGGTGTGTGTGTGTGTGTGTGTGTGCGTGCGTGTGTGTATGAGGGGTCTGTGTGTGTGTGTGTGTCTGTCTCTGTGTGTCTGTGTGTGTGTGTGTGTGTGTGTGTGTGTCTGTCTCTGTGTGTCTGTGTCTGTGTGTGTCTGTCTGTTTGTGTGTGTGTCTGTGTCTGTGTGTGTGTGTGTGCGTGTAGCTCTTTGTCTCTCAGTGAAAGTGGAGCGACTGCGCTCATTAAACTAAACAGTCGCGGTTCAGACCAAACGAGGCGTCACTGATTCACTTCCACACGCTTCAGTTCTCTCTGAAACACCAGACTTTATTCTTTCAGAGATTCTGCTGAAGACAAACTAACGATTTAACTTGATATGAAATCAATCGGCTTTAATAAAGACCTAGACACAGTTGCACAAAACCGTAAGACCAGTCTTATTTAGTCACCTGATTTATTATTTAAAACTAATCATTTAAAAAATTCAGTTACATAATTGATTATCTTTTGGCTAACAGCTAGTGGGTCAAACTCGTACTTAAGACACTAACATAGAGGCTAAGTTTATGCACTCATAATAAAGCTGAATATGAACCCTACACATCTGTTCTCTATCTGCAAGAATAAAAAGCACACACACACACACACACACACACACACACAGACACGTCAGTAGACAGAGAGACAGACAGACACACTCACTCACACACACACACGTCAGTAGACAGACAGACACACACACTCACTCACACACAGAGATACACTCTCACACACACACACACACTCTCACACACGTCAGTAGACAGACACACTCACTCACACACAGAGATACACTCTCTCACACACTCACACACACACAGACACGTCAGTAGACAGAGAGACAGACAGACACACTCACTCACACACACACACACACACACACACGTCAGTAGACAGACAGACTCACTCACAGAGATACACTCTCTCACACACACACACTCACACACACGTCAGTAGACAGACACACTCACTCACACACAGAGATACACTCTCTCACACACACACACACACACTCACACACACACAGACACGTCAGTAGACAGAGAGACAGACAGACACACTCTCTCACACACACACACACACGTCAGTAGACAGACAGACACGCTCACTCACACACAGAGATACACTCTCTCACACACACACACACGTCAGTAGACAGACACACTCACTCACACACAGAGATACACTCTCTCTCACACACACACACACACACAGAGAGACAGACACACTCACTCACACACAGAGATACACTCTCTCACACACACAGAGAAAGACACACTCACTCACACACACACAGAAACACACACAGACACACACGTGTCAGTACTGGCAGTTCATGCATTTGACGGCTTTGCTGCCGTAGTCGAGGCACTCGGGTCCGATGCACTCGCAGCAGGCGTTGTGGAACCAGCGGTACTTGGATCCTCCCATCGACTCGCAGTACTGCTTACACTGACGGATGGACACACATTCGTCCAAGTACACCACGGTGCACAGCTTATCTGCACACACACACACACACACACCTTTAACAGCAGAGTCTCCGAATCTCTCAGAACACAAACTGAACCGGACCGAGAAACAGCTTCCGAGGTTATTTGTGATTTAGCTTCATGCCAGCGATCAGATTTCAAACGGGGCAAAATATCACGGACATAAAAATAAATAAAGCCTCACTTCATAAAAAAAAATCATAAATTAGTGGCGTCAAATTTTTTTTTGTTTATATACATCTTTTATGAGAAAAATTATTAGGATATTAAGATCATGTTCCATGAAGATATTCCTACCGTAAATATATCAAAACTTAATTATTGATTAGTAATATGCATTGCTAAGAATGAATTTGAACAACTTTAAAGATGATTTTCTCAATATTTAGATTTTTTTGCACCCTCAGATTCCAGATTTACAAATATTGTCCAAACCATACATCAATGGAAATAATATTTATTCAGCTTTCAGATGATGCATAAATCTCAATTTCAGAAAATTGACTAAATTAAGACTGGTTTTGTGACTGGCATGTATTAGGGCTGTCAAATTGGCAGAAAAACTACATTCAAATTTTCATATCATATTTATATCTTCAATATATACATGCATGTGTGTGTATTTATATCTACATAATACATTTTTTTTATGCATTTAGCAGACGCTTTTATCCAAAGCGTATTTTATTCAGGCTATACATATGTTTTGTCAGTACATCTGTTCTCTGGGAATCGAACCCACAACCTTTGCGCTGCTAACGCAATGCTCTACCACCGAGCCACAGGAACACTTTTACACAGCACACACACATATATTATGCACAAAACTAAAACAATTATTTGAGGCGATTAATAAGCATTAATTTAAATCAACCGAATAAAAGTCCTGGAGGCATAAAAAACTCTAAAATCTGGCATAACGGAGGATCTTCTGAAGATTCTGTAATAATTCATAATCAATGTTTATCAGTCCGTTCACGTTTGCACTTAAAAGATGATATAATAAATATAAACATTCATAATTTTAATCCTGTTAATTAAATATTACACGACCGGCTCAAAAGTTATTCATGTTTTTGAGCGAGTCTCTCCTGCTCAACAAGTTAATCAAAAATATAAAATATTGTTTTAATATAAATCTGTTTTCTAAGTGAATAAACTGTAATTTATTTCTGTGTATTTTAATCATCATTACTCCAGTCTTCAGAGTCACATGATCTTCAGAAATCATCATAATATGAAACATTTCTGATTATTATCAATGTTGAAAACAGTTCATATTTACTGTGATACATTATCATTCAAAAGTCTGGAGTAATATATATTAATAATAAACATCAAAAGTGACGCTGAAGACTGGAGTAATGATGCTGAAAACACAGCTTTGATCACAGAAATTAATTATAGCTTACACATAGAAATCAGCTGATTTATATTATAATAATATTTCATATTTGTACAGTATTTTTGATCAAGTAAACACAGCCCAGCCGAGCAGAAGAGACTCTTTCAGAATCTGAGCGTCTCCGGACACATGCTCTCCGCTGGACGTCTCGGCTCGGGGTCAGGAGGTCACCTCCTAACGAACGAAGCTCAAGCTAACGAGTCTGAGCGCTCCTCACCGTGCGTGTCGTAGCTGGCGTGGATGCTGTTCCCGAGCAGAGAGACGTTCTGATGCGAGTCCTCCAGCGTCTCCAGGAAGGACACCAGGTTCTGGTGATAGGACAGCTCCTCGGACACGGGGAAGGACACCACCATCATGTTGAGTGGCGCGTCTCCGTCGGTCAGCGCTCTGAAGAGCGAGGGGATCGGCCGCTGAAGCTCCTCCACCGTGCTCTTGGCCGTCGCCGGCGTGTCGCTCAGGTTCTTCGGGTTACACATGCCTGACATCATCATATCACATCATGAGAGACACGTACAGCACTTTCTGAAGATTGCAGACTATATCAGTGACCCTGGAGCATGTGTGCATCATCTGATATCTGAATAAATCTTCTTTACATTGATGTATGGTTTGGACAATATTTGAAAATCTGGAAAAACATCGGAATGTTGAGAAAATCATCTTTCAAGTTGTTCTTAGCAATGCATATTACTGGTCAAAAAATAAGTTTAGGGTAGGAAATGTTAGGAAATCGGGCATGTTCTTCTTGAATATATATATATATAGATATATAGTTTGAGGTGCTGGTGGGCCGCCTGGACCAAAAAAATGCCAGGGCCTATTTTTTGTCCCAGTCCAGCCCTGAATATGACCTTAATATCTAATGATTTTTGTCATGAAAGAAAAATGTATAATTTTGACCCATACAATGTATTGTTGGCTATACCGGGCATGCTAAAAATATAGGCCGACGCACTGTGCTGCTTATGAATATATATATATATATATATATATATATATATATATATATATATATATATAGTTCTGCGTGGGCCGCCTGGACCAAAAAAAAGCCAGGGCCTGTCCAGGGTCACATATTACTGGTGTGCCTTAATATCTAATGTGTGTGTATGCCCATACAATGCGTGCGTGTGTGTGTGCGTGTGTGTATGTTGTGTGTGTGTGTGTGTGTGTGTGTGTGTGTGTGTGTGTGTATGTGTGTGTGTGTGTGTGTGTGTGTGTGCATGTGTGTGTTTTCTGCTGTTCTTACCCACACAGTCACAGCACTCCTCCCACAGAGAACCCAAACACTTCAGACACTCCTTACAGCACGAGCAGTTCCCATCCGACGGCTGGCACTGACACAGCTCCTGATCATCATCATCATCATCACAGAGAACACAAACACAGACATGAATATTACTCAACCCTCACAAAACTGAGTGGGAGTCTGAGAGTGTGTGTGTGTGTGTGTGTGTGTGTGTGTGTTGTGTGTTGAGTCTGAGAGTGTGTGTGTGTGTGTGAGTCTGAGAGAGTGTGTGTGTGTGTGTGTGTCTGTGTGTTCCTTCAAAACCAACATAAAACACTGAGAATCAGAGCCTCTTACCTGAATGAGACACTTGCTGACGTCACTGGCGCACAGAGCTTTATTACACGCCAAAGCGAGAGAAAAACTTGCCAGAAGAAGAAACAACACTGATGATGAAGGCTGCATTATGAACCGAACCGAACCTACAGGAGCACACTAATGAGAGAGAGATACAGAGAGAGACACAGAGAGAGAGAGAGAGTGAGAGAGAGAGTGAGTGAGTGAGACACAGACACACGCAATAAACAAACAGCTCAAACATCAAAGACAAAGCGCGCCCGACCGAGCGGCGACATCAAAGGCTCTCAGTGTGAAAGTATCGAGCACGTGTTACATTGAGCTCTCAAACACAGACGCGCGCGAAAACATCTCAGAAACACAAACTCACCGCGACACTGAGAAAGAGCTGCGAACACGACCAGCTGCAGAGGATTTAAGACATGATCAGAACTCAAGCAGACCGGACCGGACTGAACAACTGCTGCTTACACTCTCTCTCTGTGTGTGTGTGTGTCTCTCTCTCTCTCTCTCTCTCTCTCTCTCTCTCACTCACTCACTCACACTTTCTCACAGACACACACACGGGCGCTTTAAAGACACACCCCCTTCTGCTGCCTACCAGCTCTGTGCGTGCACGCGCGCGCGCGTATGTGTTATATCACCTCAGAGCATAGTATATTTAATACATTGCTCAAAAGTTTGCTCAATACTTATTTTCCACCATAACTTGCAAATATAATTCTTTAAAAATCCTACAATGTGATTTTCTGGAATCTTTTTTTCTGTATTTTGTCATCTCATAGTTGAGGTATACCTATGATGAAAAATATACAGGCCATCTCTCATCTTTATTAAGAAAGATACATTGTAACTACTTTTATGGAGAACTTGCAAAACAATTGGTGGCTTGACTAAATACTAGTTTTTGCCCCACTGTATATGTGTGTGTATATATATATATAAAGCTGTTTTTGCTTATCAGAGACTAAATAAAGACACCTTCTGATGAAGACGTTTTAATTTATTGATTTTTATCGGTCATATTTCTGCAAACACACAGAGATCTGCTTCGAGGAATCAATCAGAAGAACCGAGAGAGAATCCCGGAGACGGACGCATGGCCTTCAGGAAGCTGGTTCTGTCCAGATGTTCCTCCGGAGCCGCTGTGGGACAGAAGAACGGAGGAACCAAGTCTTGAGGATTCTGGACCCCCAGCAGATGATTGTAGAAGCTGCGGGATCAAACACACCAGAGAGAGACGTGTTAGTGAACGATGATGAAATATGAAATCTGATGTGTGAGGAGATGCTGGACCTGAAGGTGACCCATCCGGTCTGAGGAGTGAAGACCATGGCGCTGACCGGCAGACACGTGAACTCTGTGAAGGTCAGCATGTACTGAGCTGAGGAGCAGAGATCCATTCAGACCGATCCAACAGAACATCATGCTGCAATAATTCATCAGTTATGAATCTAAATCAGTTCCAGCTCTGCAGAAGTCATTATTCAGATCAATACCTGTAATTCATGTGATTGTTCATCGCTTATCCGTTGTATTCAGAGAAAGCTGGTTTTCGTCATGACATTAACAAAAATTAAGAAGGTAATTTTGACTTCTTTTCTCACATTTCTGACTTGTATCACATCAGAACGGTGAGATATAAACTTGGAATTGCAAAAAAGAGTCAGAAGTCATTTAAATATCGCAATTATATTTTTTTTATTCTGATTTTAATCTCGCAATTCAGTTTTTCCTCAATTTTTATCTCGCAATTCAGTTTTTTCTCATAATTCAACATTTTAATCTCACAATTATATTTTCTCCGAATTCTACATTTAAATCTCACAATTCTGTATTTTTCTCAAAATTCTACATTTTAATCTCGCAATTCAGTTTTTTCTCATAATTCAAAATGTTAATCTCGCAATTCTTTTTTTTTCTTCAAAATTTTAATCTCGCAATTCTGTATTTTCTCATAAGTCTACATTTTAATCTCGCAATTCTGTTTTTTATTCTCATAATTCAACATTTTAATCTCGCAATTCAGTTTTTTTCTCATAATTCTAAATTTAAATGTCGCAATTGTTTTTTCTCATAATTCTAAATTCTAATCTCGCAATTCAGTATTTTCTCATAATTCAAAATTTTTATCTCGCAATTCTGTATTTTCTCAAAATTCAAAATTTTAATCTAGCAATCCTGTTTTTCCTCATAATTTTTATCTCGCAATTCAGTTTTTTCTCATAATTCAACATTTTAATCTCGCAATTCATTTTTATCTCGCAATTCAGTTTTTTCTCATAACTCAATTTTAATCTCGCAATTCTGTTTTTTTCTCATAATTCTAAATTTAAATGTCACAATTCCATTTTTCTTTCTCACAATTCTAAATTGAAATCTAGCAATTCTATTTTCTCAAAATCCTAAATTTATATCTCACAATTCTGTATTTTTCTCAAAATTCTAAATTTAAATGTTGCAATTCTGTTTTTTCCCCCCTCAGAATTCTAAAAAAAAAATCTCATAATTCAATTTTTTTGTTTAAGATTTCTACATTTAATTGTCGCAATTTTGTATTTTTTCTAAGAATTCTGAATTTAAATCTCGTAATTATATTCCCTCCCACACAATTCTGAATTTAAATCTCGTATTTCTATTTCCCCCCACACAATTCTGAATTTAAATCTCGCAATTCTGTATTTTTTTCCTCATAATTACAAGAAACGTAGTCCGAATTGTAAGATAAAAAGTCACAATTACATTTGTAATTAGTGTATTCTGCGGTGTAAACGAGCTTACATACAAACCAGACACAGACGTTCATCAGTCTGTTTACTACGGTAATCTGGGTCATACCATGGTACTGTACGATCTCTGTGTTCATGTCATTAGTGTGTTTACTACGGTAATCTGGGTCATACCATGGTACTGTACGATCTCTGTGTTCATGTCATTAGTGTGTTTACTACGGTACTCTGGGTCATACCATGGTACTGTACGATCTCTGTGTTCATGTCATTAGTCTGTTTACTACGGTACTCTGGGTCATACCCTGGTTCTGTATGATCTCATGTCATTAGTGTGAATCTCCAGAAGGTTTTACTCTCACCCTGAATCTCAGGAATCTCTCCGACCCAGGAGTTGGTCAGCAGACCCAGACCCGGAATGGACGCGGTTCCCAGAATCACCTGCCCCATGAAGACAGCGTCGTCCGGGACCCGCGTGGGGTGGAAGGAGGACTCCAGAACCTTCTTCTGACAGTACAGGCGCGAGGAATCGATCTCATACATCACACCCTGCGACGAGACGGAAGAAGCTGATATCATTCTAACCGGAGGAGAACCAGTCAGAGTCAAGAACGAGTCCAGTTTAGAGCTGCGTCGACGGTTCTCAGTCCTTCCAGTAACATTAACAGAACATTTAATGCTCTTTAATAATATTCTCCAAACATTAGCACAAAAACACTATTCATCACTCATGGAGCGCTTTATTTTAGCTGGACGTTCATCTAACACTACTTGTTTCAGAGAACATTCAAAAGTAACGTTCCGTAATGTTTGGCACATAATCAAATGTAACATTCACATAACTAAGAAAAACATAAAAACTAGATGTTTTGAACAATCAGAAATAACATTTTCTTATTGTAACATCCATGGAATGCTTTGGACAAAAGGTCTTCTTCTCACTAAGATAACTATTTATTTAGAAACAATATCCGCATGAATTGTGTGATCTAAACTCAGAATTGCATGGGGTGGAAGGTCATAATTGTGAGATGAAAGTTATTAGTTTATGGTGTGTTTTGCGTACGGACCTGTTGGAAGAGCAGCAGCAGATCCACACCGATCGACTCATTGAAAACGGTCATGTAGTTTCTGAAGCGGATCTTCTGAGCGTCAGCATCATAAGTGTACGAGGCCGCAGACGTGATGATTCCATCCGCCGCCGTCTGATGACACACAACACGTTCACACTGAGCTATATCAATAATCAGTCAATAATCAATCAATCCACAGACGCAGAGGCTCACCAGAGACATGCTGCCCACATACAGAGCAGGAGACACTATAAAACAAACCAGCACAGTTTAATGAGTGAAAGAGTGAATCACCGCAGGGCCGCGGCTGAGCGCTGATGCTGCAGCTCAATCCACCGATGAAGATGAGGATGAAGCTCCTCATGATGAAGATGATGATGTGATGAGTGTGAATCTGCTGCTGCTGCTCTTATATACCTGAGACTGAGTCATTCCTCCATAAACACAGCAGATAACACACACACACCCTTAAGCACACGCTCTCGCTCTCACTCTCTCACACACACACACACACACACACACAAACAAAACCTTTAAACACACACTCTCTCTCTCTCTCTCTCTCTCTCACACACACACCACACACACACACTTACACACAACACTCTCTCTCTCACACACACAACCTTTAAACACACTCTCTCTCTCTCTCACACACACACACACTCACATACACACACACACACACACACACACACACTCAGTCACACACAAATGCACATACATTCTCTCACACACACTCTCTCACTCACACACACACACACACACACACACACTCAGTCACACACAAATGCACATACATTCTCTCACACACACTTTCTCACTCACTCAGACACACACACACACACACACACACACACTCAGTCACACACAAATGCACATACATTCTCTCACACACACTCTCTCTATCTCACATGCACACGTCAGACGTGGCCTGAAACGCATCAATATTAGTCAATCATTTCAGATTTATGACTCAAAAATGTTCATAATTACCAATGATAATAACATTAATATGATTCTCACACTCACACACACGGAGCTTGTGGTATTGAAGGTGGAGAGAGAGCGCTGGACATTCACCCCCCTCCCTGCTGGACCGAGACTCGAACTCATTTTTTTTCCTAACCATTAGGCCACAACTCCCCCCATCATCATCATCATCATCATCATCATCATCATCATCATCACCATCATCATCATCATCATCATCATCATCATCATCATCATCATCATCATCATCATCATCATCAGATGAAAATCCTTCGTGATGATGAATGAGTGGGAAAAGCGTGAGGTTGTTTTTCCTTCTCCGGAAACCAGCTCAGATTATAAACACAGAGACTTATGTATTTATCATCATCATCATCACACTTCTGATGTATATTCATTTAGAACAGCCCCCTGAACAGATCTGATGGATCAGAACAGATGCGGTTTACGTCCATCCAGAAGAGTTCTGCTGACTGACCATGCTTATTATTCCATGTCCATTATGAAAAACTATTTCACAATGAAGTGACGGGCGCACTAATGACATTTTCCATTTGATAAATGAGTGTTACTGTAAAGATATGAGCTATATTGCTGCATAATGAATGGAAAGATGCAGGAAAGTAAAGTTCAAGTGTTTAGATTAGATAAAGCATGTCATTCAATCATAACACTGAAGTATTTCCATCACTAATGATGATTAACATCAAACGAGGACGTGATCGGATCAGATCCTGAAGTTTATAAAGGTCAACTTTAAGAACAAATAAAGAAAATGTAAGGAATGGAAAGAGACAAAGAACTTATGAAAATGAATTTATGATTAAATTAAAATAATATCTAACAAAATGATAGCCGATGAACATATTTGTTCACTTTAATAACTTTTAATATGTTTTAGAAATGACGTTCAGGGCTGTATAATGACGGTGTTTCGTTAAGCTTTTAAATTATTCGGTTCGATCGCAATGACTCATTAGCAGTGACTTGCTGACACCTACTGGTGGTTTAATTTTAACATTTAAAGTATCTTTTGATTATTATTTTTATATAATTTCAAACAAGTATTTAATATATGTGTCCCTGGAGCTGAGAAGCAGTCATAAGCAGCACAGCTATATTTGTAGCAATAGCCAACAATACATTGTATGAGTCAAAATTATACATTTTGTACATTTCCTACCGTAAATATATAAAAACTAATTTTTTTCCTAACCCAGGGTCCAACCCTGCTCCAACACACACACCATGTAGTTTTCAAATAACCCTAAATGATTAGATTATCTGGATCAGATGTGTTTAATTAGGGTAATATCTAAACTGTGCAGGGCTGTGCCCCCCCATGAACTGAGTTTGACACACTTACACCTATCCCATTTTTTGTCCCTCCCACTGTTATAATGCAACCAAGTAATTAATGTAATGGTACTTTTACTTGAGTAGATTATTAGACTGGTACTTAAGTACAATTTAATGTAATGGTACTTTTACTTGAGTAGAATATTAGACTGGTACTTAAGTACAATTTAATTAATGTAATGGTACTTTTACTTGAGTAGAATATTAGACTGGTACTTGTCATTAAGTACAATTTAATTAATGTAATGGTACTTTTACTTGAGTAGATTATTAGACTGGTACTTGTCATTAAGTAAAATTTAATTAATGTAATGGTACTTTTACTTGAGTAGATTATTAGACCTGTACTGGTACTTAAGTAAAATGCAATTAATGTAATGATACTTTTACTTGAGTAGATTATTAGACCGGTATGGTACTTAAGTCAAATGTCATTATTGTAATGGTACTTTTACTTGAGTAGAATATTTTCGTACTCTTTCCACCATACTTGTAACAAGGAGTTGGCTTTACAGCTTTAGCCATCTGGAATATACACTAACTAGATAGTGATCTGATATATCATCGCTTTGCTGCAGAATATCAACACCATTAACATCAATTACTTGTGACAGTATTAAATCTCGATAATGAGTAGGACCTGACACGTGCTGTCTAACCCCGATAGAGTTCAGCATATTTATGAATGCTGATCCTAATGCATCTTTTTCATTATCAACATGGATATTAAAATCACCAGCAATTAAGACTATCACCAACTATGATATAAAATCAGCAAATAAAGTCTGTATGGTGGCCTGTATACAGTAGCCAGTGCAAACATCACAGGGGGATTTATCATTAATACCTTCTTCTCTACATAATGTTATATGTAGCACCATTACTTCAAAGGAGTTATACTTAAAGCCTGTCTTCGGAGAAATACTGATATAAATTGTAGCAACACCTCCTCCTTCACCTTTTGGACACGGCTCATGTTTGTAACCTTTTACATGTTTATGATGTAATCTTTATGGAAGTGTGAGCTACTAATGAAACCCAAACCCTCGCATTCAGCATCTAAAGATACGAACACATCACACAGAAGCTGAGCATTTGTTCATTTCAGTTTATTTGTAAGTACATTTCATTCAGTACATCAGGCTTCTTTCGCTGCAATAGTCATTGTATTAGATTGATCAAAAAAACTAAACAGTCTTCCTCCGTCCTGAGGAGCAAACCATCAAAACCAGATCTCATGACATCAGCTCAAATCATGAAGAAAACCAAATGATTAAATCAGGCAGCTTCTGTAGGCAAACGAGGCGTTAGAAACCAGTCATCATCAATTCATGGACTGACCGGAAGAAGCACGTGATGAAGAGGCTCAGAAACATCAGTCCTCACAGAAGAATCCAGACCTACAGAAGCTTGAGCGGCCAACTCGGAGCACGTTCACTTTAAAAAACGGCCTGTGTGTGTGTGTGTGTGTGTGTGTGAGCGCGTGTGTGTGTGTGTGTGTGTGTGTGTGTATCAGTCTCTGCTGGCGTCCAGTGATGGACAGACTCGCCGTCTCACTGTAAACACAGATGAAGGTCTCTCACTCGTCGGATCCGGCCGAGCGTTTCTGAGTCCTCTTGCGTGGAGATTGTCTGGGAGATGCTTTATCTGAGAGAAACAGACGAACGTCAGTCACGTGATCAGATGTGTCACATGATGAAGATCAGAGGACAGAAAGATCAGAATCAACGCTCACCTCGCCGACTCGCCACTGAGCTCACGAGAGGAAGAGGAGATAAAGAGAGAAAGAGCAGCGTGAGTGAGTGAAGAGAACAGGAAGACCAGACCGGTTTAAACCAGGCCGGATCAGACCAGACGGTTCAGACCAGACCGGTTTAGACCAGATCAGACCAGTTCAAACCAGACCGGATCAGACCAGGCCGGTTTAAACCAGACCGGATCAGACCAGACCAGTTCAAACCAGAACGGATCAGACCAGGCCGGTTTAAACCAGACCGGATCAGACCAGACCAGATCGGTTCAGACCAGACCTGATCAGACCAGGCCGGTTTAAACCATACCGGACCAGTTCAGATCAGATCAGACCAGTTCAAACCAGACCGGATCAGACCAGACCTGATCAGACCAGGCCGGTTTAAACCATACCGGACCAGACCAGATCAGACTGGATCAGACCAGTTCAAACCAGACCAGACCGGATAGGATCAAATCAGACCGGATCAGACCAGACCAGTTCAAACCAGACCGAATCAGACCAGACCTGTTCAGACCGAATCAGACCAGGCCGGTTTAAACCAGAACGGACCAGATCGGTTCAGACCAGACCAGTTCAGACTGGATCAGACCAGTTCAAACCAGACCAGATCGGTTCAGACCAGACCAGTTCAAACCAGACCGGATAAGACCAGACCAGTTCAAACCAGGTTTCTTCAAAACCTCTTCTTTTGTGTTCAACAGAATAACGAAACTCGTGCAGGTGTGGAACCACATCATTGTTATTTACTTTAATTTATATAGGGCTGCATCACTATTACGTTGTCATATTTTTATTTACAATATTATACATTTTTATCATTGATGGTAAGTATTATTATTAGGCCTATTATCAGTTTTTTTCCCTCTAAACAAAACATGAAGACAGAACTGTATTACTGTTTTTAAACATTCTAATTGTTTTGTAAAACATGATATTTTACACTACAGGTTTAATACTACTCGTTCACTTCCAAACAACTAAATCTTCAAGATTCATTTTATGCAGTAAACTAAACTCGTTATGATTCTGTCAACGTCTCCCCTGAAACATGCATAATAATTCACTTTAATTAATTTAATCTAACCTTTGGATTCATAATCGTGATTTCAAAAGACTATTCCAGTTTTGTTGGATTAACTGTGCAAGCCCATTGTTTATTATAATGAGTGTGATTGTTAGCGTGTGTAAAGCCTGCTGTGATTGGCTGACACTCACTGATCTGGTTGAGTGTTTCCTGTGGGATCCAGCTCATGTCCACATCATTGTGATTAGAAGTTCCCATCTCAACTTTAGCAGCCGGCCGTCTCCTCTGTAACGCACACACAGAGACACACACACGCACGCAGACACACACACACACACACACACAGACACACACACACACGCAGACACACACACAGACGCACACACGCAGACGCAGACACACACACAGACGCACACACACAGTCAGTCAAACTCTGACATCAGGGTAACGACGAAGAGCAGCTGATGATGATGAAGATCTGAGCGTCTCACCTTGCGTGACTCGAGCAGCTGATGAAGACCGACCACCAGCAGCAGACCGAGACCCGACAGAAACACGTACAAGAAGATCCTGCACACACACACACACGTGATCAGAGCGCCACCTGCTGCTCAAACCCTGAACTCCTCGAGCGCTGCAGCAGTCTTACGTTTCTCCGTCCAGACCGTCTTCTCTCTCGGTGATGGTGACGGTCTGATTGAAGACGGCGTCCTGGAACACGTTCCCCTGAAACAGCAGAAGAAGAAACCCGTGAGTGAAAGACGACGAGTCCAAAGATCACGAGCACACATACACTCACTCACACGCACGCACACACTCTCTCTCTCTCTCTCACGCGCGCACACACTCTCTCTCTCTCTCTCTCTCACGCACGCACACACTCTCTCTCTCTCACTCTCACACGCACGCACACACTCTCTCTCTCTCACTCTCACACGCACGCACACACACTCTCTCTCTCTCTCTCTCTCTCACTCTCACGCGCACTCTCTCTCACTCTCACTCTCTCTCACTCTCACTCTCACGCGCTCTCTCTCTCTCTCTCTCTCTCTCTCTCTCTCTCTCTCTCTCTCACTCAGTCTCTCACACACACACACACACACACACTCTCTCTCTCTCTCTCACACACACACACACACTCTCTCTCTCTCACACACAACACACTCTCTCTCTCTCTCTCTCTCACACACACACACACTCACGCTGTTGTCCCTGTAGTTGAGGTTGATGACGAGGCCGAAGGGCCGGCCCCCCATGGGCTCGGCGGGGATGAAGGAGTACTCGAAGGTGGCCTGACGCTGAGGCGGTAGCTCGATCCCCAGCTGCAGCGCGGTGAAGTTCTGGATGTAGAACTGGAAGTCCTGCGGGTAACGGAACGAGGCGTCCAGAGACTCCACCACGAAGTTCTCCGAGCCCTTATTGGTGAATCCCAGCAGGAACTTCACGATGTTGTTGGCAGGAAAATCTGCCATTCAGGAGCCGACAGAAGAGAAACAGATCAGTCAATATCAGAAAATAAACCTTATGTATGAATTAAAGATCATCTGTTTATGAAACAGTTTAAGGCACCTTCAGACAAAAATATATATAAAAGCCATGCATGTGTTTGTGTTGAGCAACATATTTGATGCATCAGGCTTTATGGCTCATGTCGTGACAACACGGAGCTCAATTTCATTCAGAGACTCAAACGGAGCCAAAATATGAATTTGTTCCAGATGCTGATATTTCTATGATGCAAATCAATGAGATCTTTCTAACATGATCTACATATGGCTCTATATCTGCACTAATGTGTCTCAGTAAGGAGAAGTATCTCCGGATGAATGCGAGAGCGACTCGTTCACCTTCTCCTTTGACGAAGAGGATGATGGTTTCAGCGTTGGGTGAAGCCTTCATCGCCCCCCCTAGAGCGTCTTCCTCCTCTTCCTCCTTTCCTTCCGTCTGACAGAAGAAACGACAGCATGAGCCTCTTCACTAACCGCTCAGACGACGAGAGGTTAATGATAGTCAGATTAGTTCTCTTACTAGTTCAGTGTTGTCATCGTCCTCCACCTCAGCTTCATCATCCTCATCCTCAGCCGTCATATCATCAGCGCCATCTTCATCCACAGCCTCCTCTTCCTCAGTAGCGTCCTGTGCTGACACGACCGGGCCTGGACACACACACACACACACACACACACACGCGCGCACAGGGAGTTCATTATGAGGTCTGGACACACACCTGATTATGTTTGAGTTTCACTGATGTGCAGAACTTCATACAAGACACACACACACACACACACACACAAAAATCTATTTATTCACTTCCACCAGAAATCTTATACCGACGTTTGTTTATGTTGTAATGCAGGCTTGGTGAGCAGAAGAGATAGTCGTGTGTGTGTAGTACGTGACACGTGATCAATACTACAGTCACACTAAACTACTACCTGCTCTCTCTTTAGTACAATTGGTAATGGATTTAGTGTGAAAGCTGATGTTTGGTTCTGATGTGATTTACTGAGTTTGAATGAGAAGCGCTGAAGGACACGTCACACACAAGCGCGCGCGCGCGCGCACGCACACACACACACACACACACACACACACACACACACACACACACACACACACACACACACACACACACACACACACACACACACACACACCGCCTCTAGAGCGGATTATCGATGAGTAACAGCGCACTGATCGCGTTATTGATCGTTATTTGAGAGACACGGCCTAAACTCACCGTTCAGCAGCAGCGTTGCGGGAAACGCCAGCAAGAGCAGCAGCAGCAGCTTCTGTAACAGTTTCATGATTCCGATGACGAGCAACAAAAGAGAAAACACTGATAGTAAACGAGAAGAACGAAAGAAAAACACGTCTGAAGCGCTGGACGAGCCTACACTGATTAACCGCCACACTGCGCCTGCGCCTCATCCGGGACACCGCTGACGTCATGCGCGCAGAGACACGTGTCGCTATCGAGGTGCTGGCGATGGGCGGGGCTTTCGGATGCCTTAAATTATTAAATACTATATTTCAGCTATTCTGTGCGTGTTTTCTCTTCAATACGTTTGATAGATTCTCATTACTTCATTATTTAGATGCAAAATATCTTTCGGAGCTTTACGGAGGCAGC
Source organism: Schizopygopsis malacanthus (assembly GCA_027474115.1). NCBI lineage: Eukaryota > Metazoa > Chordata > Actinopteri > Cypriniformes > Cyprinidae > Schizopygopsis > Schizopygopsis malacanthus. The sequence goes on along the minus strand of CM049886.1, from coordinate 256,187 downwards.
AATGTCACGTGATACCTGTAACTTTTCTCAGCGCTTGCTTCGGGATGAACCAATCACAGTCTATTGAGATTACTGAGTGTTAATGTTTTAAAAGAAGGCTGGAATGCATGCACGGGATTTGTATCTCATGCATTAACGATCAGAATAAATACATGTATAAGATTATAAGTTTTAAAGTGCAACTACCACATAAAACTATTTGAACACTCATCAGACTCGCACTGAGCATCCGGGCCAGCGCTGACGTCACACGCACAGAGACGCGTGTCGCTTTTGAGGAGATTCGCGCATGCGCCACACGCTCACAGACAGACCACTCGTCACACAAAATGCTGAACTAAGCTTTTTATTCATTATAATTCCAATAACTGTGGAACACTACACGTTTAATAATGTTAACAGAAGACAGTGAGGAAAGTAAATAGGTCAAAGTGACGATAAATGAGAGGATTTATAATAAAGTAAATAAAACGCGTCAAACCTTCATCCTCCTGCGATCCGAACACATACAATCACACTCACAACCTACTGATATTTAGCTTATAATTAATCTAGTGTCATGCATTTATCACGTACTTTACTCGTCTTAATATCTGACAGAACTCTGATTCAGAAAGAGTCGTTCTGCAGCGAATCATTGATTCAGAAAGAGTCGTTCTGCAGCGAATCATTGATTCAGAAAGAGTCGTTCTGCAGCGATTCACTGATTCAGAAAGAGTCGTTCTGCAGCGAATCACTGATTCAGAAAGAGTCGTTCTGCAGCGATTCACTGATTCAGAAAGAGTCGTTCTGCAGCGATTCACTGATTCAGAAAGAGTCGTTCTGCAATGAATCACTGATTTAGAAAGAGTCGTTCTGCACCGAATCACTGATTCAGAAAGAGTCATTCTGAAGCGAGTCACTGATTCAGAAAGAGTCATTCTGCAGCGAGTCACTGATTCAGAAAGAGTCATTCTGAAGAGAGTCACTGATTCAGAAAGAGTCGTTCTGCAGCGATTCACTGATTCAGAAAGAGTCGTTCTGCAGCGAATCATATTCAGAAAGAGTCGTCCTTCAGTGAATCACTGATTCAGAAAGAGTCGTTCTGCACCGAATCACTGATTCAGAAAAAATCGTTCTGCACCGAATCACTGATTCAGGAAGAGTCGTTCTGCAGCGATTCACTGATTCAGAAAGTCGTTCTGCAG